>PVJD01000271.1:345000-519928 GCA_004026545.1 Mormoops blainvillei | reverse complement strand
CAGTGCGAGCAAAGGGTTCCCTCTTCCAAATCATTTGTTGATAGTAATTTATAGGTCTGGTACATGCAGAAGATAGAGTGACCCGGTTCCATCCCTACAGTACAGTCGAGTCAACACACTTTCCATTTGTAATGAATGCCAGCAGCAATATGTGCCCTAAAAATAAAGACACAACTATGTTTCCCTATAGAATGTTAATAAACCGTATATCAATTAACAAAATATTTCTCTCTATTCTTCCAACTGTGAAATTCTAGAATTAGGCAGCAAATATACTATAGAAATAGAATCATAAGGAAGACAGTCAGAGCCCTTCTTTGTCTGGCCTCAGTTTACCTCTCCAATCTCACTTTCCTCTTCACATTCCTTAGGCTCCTGCCAAAGATGTCACTGTTTCCCTCACGTGCCCACATGCATCACACAACTGACTGTACTTGTGTACCTCTGGGCCTCTAAGATTGGCCTAAAAGCCTGTCCTGTGGTAACTGGTCTCTTGGAACCACATGAGATTTTTGTGGCTGTTGAGTGACACGCATCCTGATGGTATTTCTGTCACCTTTAAGAGATTGCCTGTTGGCTCAGAATTGATTTAGAAAGAGTGTGGACTTAGAACTCAACCGAATGTCAGTCACTCCTCTCAGCACCTTTCAAAAGTCATATGTCTCCAGTTTATATTAGAGACTAGAACCCTCTATTTCACCCACCTCCATAGCTGCTCCCTTTCCAGCATGACACACCAATTTCCTTACAGTTCCTGATTTTGCAGAGATCACTGTTCACTTTCCTGCTTTTAACTGGCTTTCCTATTTTCTAACTGGGAAACTTTGGGAAAATACTTCCTTCTTCATGTTGGTGACTTGTGGTCCATACCCACTATTTCGGAAAACCCTCCTGGCCATGCCAGTCCTTTGAATTTACCAAGAGAAATGAAAACCTATGTCTACAGAAATCCTTGTAGCAAACATTTATCGCAGCGTTGAAATTGCCAACTGTTTTTGAAGACAGTTTAATCATTTTGCATTTCCACTGGCCATGTATGTGCGTTCATTGCCAACACTTAGTTAGCAGTGTCAGTATTTGTAATGTTAGCTCTTCTATTAGGTGTGTAGTGGTATCTCATTATGGCTGCAATTTATATTTCCCTAATGACTAATAGTGCTGAGTCTATTATCATGTGCTTATTTGGCATCCATATATATTATTTGGTCTAATTCCATTCATCTTTTGGCCTACTTTTAATGTTTGTCTTATTAGTGAGTTGGTTACTTCCAGATTTGCACAATTATAAATAAAGTTCTACAGGTATCTGTGTGAATGTTCACCTGTAAGGTAAACACCTTAGGAGTACATTGCTGAGTCATATGGTAACTTTATGTTTAACTTTATAAGAAATGACCAAATTGTCTTTCAACATGACCATACCATTCTGCATTTCTACTAGTAATGTGTAAAAGTTCCTACTAGAATTTAAATTGAATTGCATTGCATCAGTTTGGTGAGGATTGGCATACTAAAATATTGAGAATTTTAATCTATAAGAATATCTCTATATTTATTAATCATCATTAATTTTCTCAGCAGTATTTTGAAATTTTCAGTGTATAAGCATTGCACATCTTTTATAAAATTCATCCGTCAGTATTTTACATTTTTCCTGATATTGTAAATAGTATTTTAAAATTGAAATTCCCAATTATTTGCTACTAGTATATAGAGATAAAATTGATATTGACTACAATATTCTACACATATTTTCTGTAAAGAAAGTTTTCTTTCTAATCTGTCTGCTCCCTCTCCCCCTCCCTCTCTCTCTCTCTCTCTTTACCTTATTAGCAAGTATAATGTGAACAGATATAGTGAGAGGGAATGCCCTTGCTTTGTCCTTGTTCTTGATCTTACAAGGCCTTTAACCAATAAATATAATGCTAGCCATGGGTTTTCAAACATGTCTTTTAAAAATTGAGGAATTTCTATTCCCAATCTGCTAAGCACTTTTATCAAAAATGAGATGTGGATTTTTGTCGAAAATTTTTCCTGTACATATTGAGATGATCATATAATTTTTCTTTTCGTCTCTTAATATGGTGAATTATACTGATCGCTTTTCAAATGTTCAACCCACCTGCATTGCTGGAATAAATTCTACTTAGTCCTGATGTATTATCTTTTTATATATTACCATATTCAATTTGCTAACATTTGTGAGAAATACTGCTTTCTAGTTTTCTTTTCTTTTCTTGTATTTCCTTTCTTTTTTTCTTTTTTCTTTTTCTAATACCTCTGTTTAGTTTGATATCAGGTCATTCCGGCCTCATAGAATGAGATGAATGTGTTCTCTTTTCTTTTGTTTTTTGGAAGAGTTTATGTAGAGTTGCTATTATTTCTTCCTTAAATGTTTGGCAGGATCCACCAGTATAGCCATTTGACTTGTGGTGTTCCTCGTGGGAAGGTTTTCTACTATGAGTTCAATTTAGTTAAAACAGGATTATTCAGATTACCTTTTTTCTTGAGTGAGATTTGGAAGTGTGTGTCTTTCAACAAATTCATCATTTAAGTTTAAATTTATTGGCAAAAAGTTGTTCAAAATATTTCCTTACCATTTTAGTGTCTGTAGTACCTATAGTATGATCCTTATAGCATTTCAGATATTGGTAATTAACTTTCTATTTCTGATTAGTTTTGCTAGAGGTTAATCATTTTATTGGTCTTTTCAAAGAGACAGCTTATACTTTCATTGATATTTCTCTTTTTATTTCATTAATGTTTGTTCTGACCCTTATTACTTCCCTCCTTTGGCTTCATTTGGAATTTTCTTCTAGTTTTCTAAGGTGCAAGTTTAGATATGATTAGATATATATATATTTCCTATTATAAATATTTTATGCTACAGATTTTCTTCAAAGCATTGTACATCCTAGACATTTGATGTTATTTTTATTTACTTTAAATTAATTCCTAACTTTTCTTGTGATTTTTTTCTTTGATCCGTGGGATGCATAGAAATGTGCTGTATAATTTCCAAATATTTGAGGAAATAGTTTAGATATCTATCTATTATTGCTTTCTACTATAATTTTATTGTGGTCAGAGAACTACATTGTATAATTTTAATCCCTTTGTATTTATTGAGACTGTTTTATAGTTCTGAATATGGCCTATTTTGGTAAATATCCTTTGTGTATTTGAAAATATGTATTTTTGAGTGGAGTATTCTAAAAAATGTCAATTAGGTCAAGTTGGTATATAGTATTTCTCAAGTCTTCTTACCGATTTCTGCTCTAATTGTCCTTTCAGCTATTGAGAAGATGGGGTTTGAAATCTCTAGCTATACTTGTGCATTAGTCAATTTCTCTTTTCAGTTCTATAAGCTTTGCTTCCTATATTTTGCAGTTCTGTTCTTAAGTGCAGGTACATTTAGGATTATGTTATTGTGCTACATCTTTCTTTATCTCAGTGATATTACTTACTCTGAGATCTACTTTGGCTAATATTAAAATAGCTATATCAACTTTCTTTATATTAGATTTAGTATGATATATCTCTTTCCATTCTTTTACTTTTCTCTGTGGTTTATATGAGGTCTAGTTCTGTCTAGAAGGTATCCAACTGTGTACTATGAAAAATTAGAGACATTTATTGAAGAAGATACAAGATACAAGAAACATTGTACATAGGACAATGGTACCTCAGTCCCCTTCAAAGTATGCACCTTGGGGTTCTCCCAGTGTCTCTTCTACTGTTCAAAACACTCTGTAAAACCCATTGCTGGCATTACTATTGGCTGCCCCATTGTATTTTCCTGAATCTCATCAACAGTCTGAAATCTCTTCCCTTTCAAAGGTGATTTTAGTTTTGGGAAATGCCAGAAGTTGCAGGGTGCCAAATCTGGGCTGTAGGGGGGTGGAGTCACCTGGGCGATTTGATGTTTCACCAAAAACTCTGCAGGAGATGCGATGCATAAGTGGGCACATTATCATGATGAAGCTTCCAATCACCAGTTGTCTATAGCTGTGGCCATTTTTGTCATATTGCTTCTCTCAACTGACAAAGAACAATGAGGTAGTGCTCATTAATTGTTTGGCCTAGAGGGGCATACTAGTAATGGACAGCAACTTCCCAATCCAAAAACACAGTTAACACAGTCTTGAGCTTGCCGCGACTTTTCCACGCCTTCTTTGGGCACGGAGAACCAGGTGTCTTCCATTGGGACAACTGGGCCTCTGTTTCCAGATCATAGCTGTAGACCCACCATTCATTCTCTGGTTGACCTTCTTGAGGAAATCTTGTCCATGGGTAGCAGTTTGAATCAAGTCATTAGCAACGGCAGCATGATGTTCCTTCTGCTCTGGTAGCAGAAGCCACTGAACGAATTTTGCTATAACATGTTTTATGCCAAGATCCTGTGTCAAAGTCTCAGACACGGTGGTTTTTGGAATCCTCAGATCAGCTTCTAGTTCTCACACTGTCAGTGACTGATCTTTGTTGCTGCAGTCCAGAGACATTCAACATTCTCAGCTGTTCTGCTTATTGCAGGCCTTCCAGAGCTTGGGTCACTTTCAACAGGTTCTCAGCCACCTTTGAAGCACTTGGCCACACTTTTATTTGTGCTGCCCTCATTGCATTGTCCCCTAAAGCCTTCTGAATCATTTGAATAGTTTCTATGGAGGAATGTTCAAGCTTAACACAAAATTTGATGCAAATTCATTGCTCTACTCACTCAGTTATTTTGACTGCAATGACCACACAGTACACATGCTCACTGAATGACATCTACTGCCCCCGCTGACTAGTACAATGAAGTTGCCATTGTTCATACATGCACATTCCAGTCCACTCTCCTTGGCTGCCAGGTTACTTTGATGTCATGCAAATTGTTCTCATTTTATTAACAATGGGTGGACTTCTTCCAGACAAATATATTTAAAATGTGTTTCTTATACATTTTATCCTCTTCCTCAGTCTTCACTCTCAAAACCTCTCATCTTGCTTTATTATTTTTAAAAATAGCATATAGCATTTTGGGGTATTATGTTTATTTTTATATCTTTCTCTCCTGCAATAGAATGTAAGCTCCATGGGATGAGGAATTTTGTCTGTCGTGTTCAATGACATATCCCAATGCTTAGAATGGTGCCTGGGACATAGCAAACATTTAATAAATATTTGTTGAATAGATGAATCCACTGGCAAGTGGAGAACACAGGAAGTAAATTTACTGATTACAATGAAAATAGCTATGAAAAAATACTTGCAACAAATGTGCATAACATGAAATTATATATAAATTTTATTCTAAATAAATTTTTTATTTATTGATTTTAAAAAAGAGGAAGAGAGAGGGAGAGAGGCATCTATTTGTTTGTTCTATCCATCCATACATTAATTGGTTGATTCTTCCATGTGCCCTACCCAACTGGGAATCAAACCCACGACCTTGGCACATCTGGATGACACTCCAACCAATCGACCCACTCAGCCAGAGTTTGTAAATTTTATTATTTAAATGTCATTCAATTTGAGTAAAAGTCTGTAATATAAATATAATTTAGATAAAGTCAAATTATTTCATGTAGCAAGAGGCTAGTAGAGAGAAATAACCTAGTATGATTCAAGGAGTTTTGAACAAAAACCTATTGTAAGCATTATTTTCTTTCCTCTCTCTCTCCATACCTTAACATACCAGTCCCAAATTCCACCAGAGAGAGGTATGCCTTTACATTTTATGGGATTTTTTTTTTTTGGTAGTGTTTAGACCTTGCTTTTGAAAGGCAAATATGCAAAATGCAAATGTAATTTTATGCTTTAGGTATAAATTTACACTTTGGAGAAGATTCATTGACATCATGTCAAAGAAAGTGCTTTTAAGAAAGGGACCTGTGTGCTGACAAGTCGAGCCTTCCCATGACTAACTTGACCTGCTTCATAACTCAGGCCGATGAGAATATTTATTGACCATTGAAACCATTGTGTGCTTTATATTGTGTGGGCATCCTGACTATGGGTAGAGGGAGCTTCAGAGGGGCTTAATGGTGGACAGATTCCTTTTCGGAGTATTAAAAACCAGGTCCTTTTATACCTTAAGCTTCACCTTTGATAGAAGAATTTAGTACATTTTTAAAATTAAACACATATGGTAGTTTGGGTTAATCCATAAAATTTTAAAATAAGATGCACCCAGGTAGGCAATGGCAGAAACAAGGTTGTGTGGCTATTTTTCTATCACAATGTAATAAAACCTTTCAATCTAGAGCTCCTCATGAATTTGTTAATTTTAATTCGTCCAAAGAAACACCAGAGTGATGGAGGCAAATATTAGCAACTATAACCCATCCAGAAAGAAACACAGGCAAAGGCAGAGTAAGGTTTAGTGAATTCAGAGGTGAGATTATGTCTCTGCGGCTCACCCAGAGTTATGGGAATTTAAATGATTCTCTCACATTTGCAGAATGAACTGAAAATAGAGCTTTGACACTTCCCTTCTCCTGCTGCATGGCCCTGATTGTAAATGAATGATCAATTGACAATTCCTTCAACAACTCAGAATTTCTCCAAAGGATTAATTTGAAAGATGAGAAAAGGGATGAATGCCAAGGCACAGGAGTAATTTTTTTAAAAGCAGATAATTCAGTTACTATGTTGATGAAATATTTTATCATTTTTATTCATACGTCTCATATCATCTCACAGTTTTCAGGAACCTCTCTGAGCCTCTGTAGTATTGGATGCCTGCTTATATCTTAGGGGCCTTTAGATCTTTAGGAGTTCACTATTGAAATGCAAATGACCCTGAGAGGACTGAGCAGTGAGGCTTCAGAAGCAGATGGGATGACATCACCTTGAAAGCAATACAGGGCATTTTGTACAGGAGGCAATACTGTTCACTTTTCCTTTATGTAGTAAGAGAGTAAATCATTTAAGTTTGCTTTTTTTCTACCTAATATTCTGACTCATTTTATTTTGTGGTCGACTTTTATATGCAAAATGAGAAACTGGTAATCTGGCTAATCCGTGGGATAGATAGCAGTTCTTTTTAGATTCTGAATTATTTAGGTTAATTACAGTCAATATTCTATTTAAACCTCTAATAATTACCTGACTTCTATTTGACCACAGAGACCCCTGCTAATTTAGTATTTCTTATGTAGATACAGTTGACATTTATTGAGTACTTCTCATGAGGTAGAAACTATACCGCATAATTTTAAAAAAGTAACCGCTTAACTTTAGAATAGTTTTAGGTTCACAGAAAGATTAAGAAGATAATAGAGTCCCCTATACCCCACACCCAATTCCTCCTATTACCAATTAATAATAGGTACATTATAATGATACCTTTGGTACATGTAGATTAATATGGTATATTTGCCACAATCCATGAGTCAATATTGATGCATTAACTTAAATTCATCATTTATTCAGATTTCCTTAGATTTTACCTATATACTTTTCCTGTTCCGGGATTCTTTTTTGAATACCACACAATAATTTACTGTGTCCTGTCTCCTTAGGTTACTCCTGGCTGTGACAATTGCTTAGATTCTCCTTTTTTTTTGATGATAATAACAGTTTTAAAGAACATGGTCAGGTATAGACTGTAGAATATTCCTCTGTTGGTGTTTGTCTGATTTTTTTTTTAATGATAAGACTGAGGTTATGGTTTGGGAAGGAAGATAATAGAGGTAGTGTCATTCTCATCCTATTATGTCAAGGGTATATACTATTAAAGTGACATTATAAAATGTTGATGTTCACCTTGACCACTTGGCTGAGGTAATGTGTGTTAAGTCTCTTAACTCCAAAGTTTGACTGCCCTAAATTAATCCCCTGTGCCTCACCTACTACCACCCCTTCCCTGATCCCCTAGTGACCACTGATCCACTTACAATCTCTATAGTTTTACATTTTACAGAATACTGCATAATTTGGATCATAAATTGTTTAGCCTAGGCAGTCTGACTTCGTTCACTTGGAAGCATACATTTAAGTAATCCATGTGTTTTTGTGGCTTGATAGTTCATTCTTTTTTTTTTTATTTTCATAGAATAATATTCTGTTGTATGGATATTCCACAGTTTGTTTATCTGTTTACCTCTAAAGGACATCCTGGTTAGGTGTTGACATAGTTTTCAAATCATTTACATAAATGCTGTACAAGCATGATTGCTGGATTACATGGTAAGACCATATTTATCTTTCTATGAAACCACATGCAAGTTGGTCTATAACTTTTACATTATCACTAGCCTTGTAATGTTTTATTGAAAGCAGGACATGTATTTAGTAATAAGTACTGAAATAAATAGGACTTTATTTTGCAGATGTATGTTAATTAGTTGGACGATGTTTAATGTTTACTGTAGCTAAAGATGCCAGAAACTTCAAATTTCTTTAGTGTTCTAGTTTTCATTTCTCTTTTTCTCTTTAGGCTTCCCTAAATACTTCTCCTCACAGAGAATCTACATTTTGTAGCTCTTTAGCTGTAATCTGTCACTATTATATGCCAACAGGAACCTTGCTGATATGGTCAGGCATAGGGAGAGGGAAGAGCTCTATGATTAAATCTCAGTCTTTTAGTGGATTTATTTCCCTGGGTTTATGTCTGTAAAGTGAACAGGTATTTCTTGAAGGTATAGCTTTATCTCCCTCCCTCCATTTCTTTCTCTGGCCTCTGTAGGTTTTTTTTTTTTTAATATTCAGTGAGACAGGAAGGCTATATTGGATACTGATATTGGAGGATGTCCTTCAGCTGATATAAGGCTCTGACAAAGTCTTCTCTCCCAGAGGGCATATTTTTGTTATGGGGAAGGTCTGGGCTTATTACACAGTGACTGCTCTTCCCTAAATCCTGTCCAGGCAAGAGCCATGAACTGGGGGTCTTTTTCTGATCTTTACCATAGACTCTTTTGATTCTGGAAGGATAAAGCCCATGAGAGTTTATGGGCCTCCCTAAAACTCCAGACCCCAGGAGTTTCTCACTGTCATGTTGGTTCAAACTTAGCCTTCAACAATTCATCAAATTATTATTTAAGTACTTTTTCCAGTTTATGGCTCCAGCTGCTTCTGTTCTATGTAAGCATATCTTGGCTCCGTCTCCACATATGTGCCTGTCTCTCCCAATCATTGGTTTTGGTTTGCTTTGTGACCTCAGTACTCTATCGGGCACAAAATGTTGTTGATTTTTAGTTTTCCCACATTTTCCTGGTTATAAAGATAGGAGGGACAACACCCAGGTCCTTTCTGTGTTGGAGCTGAAGCTGGAAGTCTTCTGTGCCAGGGTCTGTACATGCATTAATCGCATTTAGTTTTTTCAGCAAGTCAATTGAATAGTTACTACTACTGCCTCCATTTTATATACGAGAAAAATCACTTGACCTTTGAATCTTAAATTTTGTAAATGTAATAAAAAGCTAAGATCAAAATGCTCTGAAATGTTAGTGGGACAAAAAGATAGTTTATTAGGAAAATGCAAACTCTCAAAGTATTGCCTATATCTGGTTTCATCATCACCTTAGAGCCAATGGCTTCTTTCAAGAACCAGTGTTGAATGATTAAAAAGCAAGTTCATTTCTTTTCTTAATAGAGAATAGTTATAATACTAGTTTACTTTTCTTTAATTTCTGCCTAGGATAAAACTCAACATATGTTCAGTTTGCACTGGAGCTTCATTTTCATGCTACAACCCCTGCACATGCCTCAAGATTGAATTATTGGCAAACCTGGATTATGATAAGGTTCTTCTAATAATCCCAAATAATGAAATACCTTGGAATAGATTCAACATGTACCCAAAATGCCAAATTCTGTAGTGGTTGTATTTTAGAAAGACTTCAGAGTCATAAACTTCAGAGTTATTCTTAATGTATGGCAATAGCAATTTTTCTATATTTGAATATATATTTTTCACTTTATTAGAGGCCACACAAAAGTACATATTCATAGAATTAAATCACAACTGTTACATTTCTGTTCATTCTTTTCTGTAAGCGTACAGCGGTTGAAAGATGGATTGAAGAGGTTAAGTGATGTTCTCACAGATTCACTGTGATGTGTAAGATAAAAGGGAGCCATTAAATTGTATATCTTATTTATGGGGAAACAGAAGTAGGCCCTATGGATTATCAAATACTGTTTGAAATATAACGGGGCCTGGTAATGCATTTTTGCTAATCATCCTATTGTTTGTCTGAGCCTCAGCAGTAAGGCAGTTTGCTCAGTAGTGGCTCAGTGGTGTATTTGTTTTCATAGCATTTGGGGGACCGTTTCATAATGAATGTTTAAATTATGCTAATAAGTGGCTCGTGGATTCTCTATAGAGAAGGCCCTCAGTCACATGACACAGAACACTGGCAGCATGCCAAACCAGGGAAAGTTCATATAATGTCAAAAGTATCGAAGAACCTGGAAAGAGACAGAAAAATGCAGGTGTACTGTTGTTCTCAGGTGATGAAAATGAGGCTATTTTATGGCAAGTGCTCTGACGTGACCTGTCAGACAAAAGACATTTGACTCTTAAATGGGCAGGATATCACCGTTGGGGAGAGAACTTATTTCCACAGTGACTTTGGGCAGAGCCATTAAATATAGTTTCTGGCTATCAATTCAGGGAAAACTGTATCTTGCAAGTATAGTTACTAAGTGTAGTCACCAAGAAGGAGCCTCCGAGAAGGACTTTCTAACTGCTGATCTCTGCAAATTGCCTATGTCTGGGGCATTTTAAAATAAAGATATAGGAAACACCAGTAGAGAGAGAATGAATAGCTCATCTTCCTTAGCAAAAGTAACATATTCAGATTTGCAAATAGAAGAACCAGAGCTGGTGATGTAGATTATAATCCTAAATTAGAAAAACATTTAACGTTTCCTACCACAGGGATTATTAATCTGAGATTCATGCTGGGTGTAGGGTGGAAAGGGGAAGTTTCCACAGACCTTGAATTTACTGGCAAAATTGACCATCTAGGTCCATTTTGATGGCAACAGAGACAAGTGCTTTTTCACATTCTCTAAGGTAGGTATCTATTAATCAAAAAGTATAGGCAAGATCAATGAACAGTGACTTAGTTATATCTTTATATCTTCAAGTGGATGCAAAAAAAAAAAAAGCATTTCTACCACTTAAACTGGAAGATGGCTGAAATACTGCTTTGGAGGTAGGTAGACTTAGATTAGAACCAAGGCTCTATTGCTTCAAATAACTTTGGGTAAATTAGAGCTCTTCTTTGTGAAACAGAGATACATATTGGCACCTACTTCACCGAGCTATAATTTTCTAGGTGACAAATAAAAATGTAATTATAAAACACCTAGCAGGCTGCTTAGCATGTAGTGGGTATTTAATAAATGTTATTGCCAAGACAGGATTTGAAAGTTGTTACAATGTTCATAATTTACTTTAAAATGCTTCTGAAAAAAATAAACAGCATATGTGATATATGTAGGTACTGCTTAGTTTCAATCACGTACTAAACTAAATTCAATTTTCAGAGGCCACCAGATGATATCTTATTAGAGGTGCATACCCTAAGATGTGCATACTCTAAGTGTTTCTGTTATATTTATCTTCTACTGCTACCAGATGCTAAAATGAAAGCTAGAAATGAGTTTCCATTGGTGAAACTTGTGGTTCATTAATTAGCATAATGGACTGTAGGAGTATGCTTTCACTGGTAAAATGAGCGGTAGTCTTGGTATATGTGGAATGAATGGACTATTTTAGAGATGCTTCTCACACTTCTATAAATGGCTATTAAGAGCCTAGCCGGTCCCCTGTGGCCTGTATCCCCAAGAAAGTAGGGTGCCTGGAGCTCTATCCTGTATCTAGATATTGGTGTTAATGTAGGTTATCAGGGGCGTGATATCCTGCTTCTCGAATATGACCTATCTGCTTCTAATGAGTCTCTTATGAAAGGAGGCTATGGTAGGCACACTATAGAGGACAGAGAATTAGAGCTTCAGTAAACTTACAGAAGAGCTTGTACAAATTGTTGTGTGCCGGCCTGCTAGTAAAAATGTATTTAATAAATGTCAGTATATTTGGGAGACTTTGGTCAGAATCTTCCTCTTCAGGAAGAAGTTATTATTGTGATAATATATGCCGGCTATATATATACCAAAAATGTCAAAAGAGATGGCATTCAATTGGCTTAGTCCTGTTTTCAGTGGAGCCAAAGAGCAAATCCTTCAGTGTGAACAAAATAGGTTAGCACAGGTCCATACACTCTTGAAAAAAGAAGGTAAAAACAGGTCCACTGAACAGATGGCAAACAAGGAGGTCAGAGCTAACCAAGATCAAAGGAGGAAACAGGCAGGAGGACTTGGGAATCTGAAAAAGCTACAAAAAGCCCTGGCTGAGTGGCGTGCAGTTGGTTAGAACATTGTCGCATACACCAAAATGTTGCGAGTTCGGTCCCTGTCAGGGCGCATTCCTAGGCTGCAGGCTCCATCCCCAGTGGGGGATGTGTAGGAGGCTACCGATCGATGCTTCTCTCTCACACTGATGTTGTCTTTCTCTTTCTCTAAAATCCATATACAAAGCCTTGGGTGACAATTTTTCAAAAAGCTACGAAACCTTTGATCATCTTAAACAGAGTGTTGCCTTAGCCAAGGAGCTAGACCTAATTCCTGTTAGGGAAATTCCCATTTGTAAGCATCTGTTAATAGAGGTCAGTGAATGCAGACAAGAGAGACGGGCAACTGCTGGGACATCTCTCCCAACACAGGAAGATCCTGACAAGGGGGTTCTTTTGTATCAACTGCTGTGTCTGCTCCTGTCTCTCTTTTCTATCCTAAAAGCACTTGCCTTGACCATGGGGAACAATGAGAACTTTCTGATATTGCTGGTAGGAATGTACAATGGTGAAACAATTTGGAATGCAATTTGGTCATTACCTATAAAATTAGACAAATTTACTACATGATCCAGCACACCTGCTCCTAGCCAATTAACCAAGAGAAATGAGAGGATACATTCCTACAAAGACTTGTGTATAAACGTCCATAACAGTTTCACTTACTTGTGTAAGTAAGTATATTTCCCAAGGTGGAAAAAGCCCAAATAGTCAGTGGATAAACAAATCGTAGGACATACATGCAATGGCATACTACCCAGGAAAAAATATCTTATTGATAATCTTATATATTAAGTATTATTTGCCCAAACGTTATAATTTACTGATACATTATCGACTTTGCTGCCTTGGGTGCAGAAGCAGGGAGTTGGGAAACTCCCGTGAGGAATGCGGATGCACAGAAGAACATAAGTGATTGGTAGAGGCTTCAGGAGCAGAGGGAAGTTGGTGGAGAAAATATTAACAGTTGTAGTTTGGAGGCTACTCTTAAAATTCTGTAAGCAAGACCTGAGGGTGTCTACTCCATCTGTGAAAAGGTGTCAGACTTTGGACATTTAACTAACATACAAATGAGGCATTTTGTTTGGTCTGGATACCACTCCCTCGAGAACTGGAAACTGAACAACATTTATAAATTTTTTCACTGGGCTTCTTTCCCTTCGAAAATAACTGATGTTAAGGCATTGAATAATAAAAGCTGCCATTTCAAATTTTAGCACAGGAATGGGATTTCCTTTGTGAACCCTGGCTCACGGTGCCAGAAACCAAGAAAAAACTGAGGGGGAAGGGATCTCATTTGCAGATCTGTAACAGACCCCCTACACTTGCACAAACCCTTTTTGGACCCATCAGTGCTTGACGGGAGAAGTGATGCTCCCAAGACTGAGAACGTAGTGGTATTTACAAGCTGAAATTCATGAGCAGGCTAATAATCAGTGGGAAAGTTTATAATTTAGAATTTAGTCAGAAGATAGTTGATGGCCAAGACTTAAAAAAAAACAACACCTAATTTATTTATGGGCCTTGGTGTTAATAAATGATTATTACAGATTTCAATAATCCCCAGATAAAATGAGCAGAAAAGTTTTCTTTAACAATAGTTGCTGGTGAAGTTTCTCTATGAACTAGCTCTAATTTTAATTTGTGTTCTCCTAGTGAAAAGTAACTGTAACTGCATTGTCTCCCTGAATTTCCCCCCTTTCTGACTGGTAGGGAGGAGTGGCCCAGAATTGCCGAAGGGAAGGCCCTTTAGCAGTGGAATCAGAAACTTTTAATATAGTGCAAAGGAGAGAAGTTAATAAGCTGTACCTTATTTATAGGTACAGGTCTCTACCCCATTCCTGAAATAGAGGTGAGCACAGAGCCTTCAGTTGACAACTGGGCCGGTTTAAATGAATGTCTTTCACATGATGCATTCACAGAAACTGACGACTCTCCTAGTGTCAGTGTCACGAAGCAAAATGGGTGAAGAGGGCAGAAATCAGGCATTGCAAGCAATCAAAGAGCCGGGCACACTCAGACTCTCAGAGGACATTAGAAACACACCAGCTAAAGTTATGAAGGCAATTGTCTCTATAAAAACTAATGCTTTCTTTAGAGAATTAAAAAGATGACCCACAGATTGGGAGACAATATTTGCAAAATACATATCTGATAAAGGACTTGTATCCAAAATGTAAATAAAAATTCTTAAGACTCAACAATTTGAGTACAAATAATCCAATTAAAAATGGGTAAAAGATTTGAACAAGCACCTCACCAAAGAAGATATAGAGGTGCCAAAAAAATAAGCATACGAAAGATGCTCAACATCATATGTCATTAAGGAAGTTATACAAGTATCACAATATAGCTATTAAAATGGCTAAAATCCAAAACACTGACAAGACCAAATGCTGACAAGGATGTGGAGCAACAGGGATTCTCATTTATTGCTGGTGGGAATTTAAAATATTACAGCTACTCTGGAAGACGGTTTGGCAGTTTCTTACAAACACAGACTTACCATTCGATCCAATGATCATGCTCTTATCCTAAGTATTTATCCAGATGAGTTGAAAAGTTATATACACACAAAACTTGCGCATGCATGTGTATAGTAGCTTTATTTATTGTTGAAAAAAATTGGAAGCAGCCAAGATACCCTTCAGTAGGTGAATGGATAAATAACCTGTGAGATAAACACACACACACACACACACACACACAGACTATTATTTGTTATGCTAAAATAAATATATATTTATATGTAAGTATAAATATACACTGTCTGGCAGAAGTAAGTCTTGCTTGAGTGTGGTTGTTAGGGTACATGAATGTCTCACACGAGATGGACAGCAATGTGAACATTTCACCTAGAATGTCATATGGTATGCTTGAGAGTGATATTATGTTACAGAATTACATGCTTATGATTTTTTAATAAAAGATTTTATAATAAAAAGGGGTGCCATTTGTGTTGGGCACTGTATTGTGATAGTGATAGAAGTATATGAGCTATCAAGACAAGGAAATACATGGGTGGATATTTATTGCATGTTGCTAAATGAGAGAACTCAGTCTCAAAGGGCTACATATTGTATGATTTCAAATATTTGACATTCTGGAAAAGACAAATGATGAGGACAGCTAAAAGATCAGTGGTTGCCAGGGATTCAAGGAAAGGGGAGGAAGAATGAATACGTGGAACACAGAACATTTTGGGGGTGACAAACCTCTTCTGTATGATATTATAATGGTGAATACAATATGTTATGCATTGGTAAAAATCCACAGAATGTACACCAAGGTGAAACCGCAAAGTAAACTACAGAGTTTAGTTAATAATAATGCAGTAGTATCGGTTCATCAATTATAACAATAGTACCACACAGATGAAAGATGTTAACAGTAGGAGAAGATGTGTGTGGGGGTGGGGTGAGGAACTCTCAGTTCTTTCCATGCAATTTTTCTGTAAACCTAATGCTGTTCTAAAAATAGACTTATTAAAATAAGAAAAAAGTCACAGGGATGTAAAGTAAGTGTAGGGAATATAGTAAAAAATATTGTAATAACTATGTATGTCAGTTGGGTACTTGAAATATCAGGGAGATCACTTTGTAACGTATATGACTGTGTAATCACTATGCTGTACACCTGAAACAAATATAAAATAATATTAAATGTCAACTGTAATTGCAAAATAAAATTATAAAGTAAATTAGTAGAAGAGTACAGGAAAATAATAAAATTAAATACAGAACAAAAACTATGAGTTTTTGAGATTGTTGGCTTCTAGGCTGATTAATTCCCTGCCTAGGCCAGGAAAAATCCTTTAAGCTTCCCTTCCTGGCTTTTAGAGGTCATAACATCTGCTGATACTTATTAGTCATTTGACAGCTATTTACTGAGAGTCAATAGTACCAAGCTGTTCCAGATCCTGGAGACAGAGCAGTACAGAATAGATTGAGCACCTGCCCCCATGGAGCTTACACTTTGTGGGGGAAGACAAATACATGAACAAATCATTAGAGTAATTTCAGATAATGATGATCAATGTGAAAAAAGTTAAAAATAAAAAGTATGATAATAGAATAGAGAGTGACAAGGATAGGAGCTGAAGGATCAAACCTAGTTAGAGGGGTCTTGGGTACCCTCCTTGAGAAGATATCTTTTAAACTAAGCCTTGAATATTGAAAAGGAGGCCACATAGGGAATGGTATACTATGCAGGAGAAACAGAAATTTTAAAGCCCACAAGTGAGAATGTATTCAGGATGGCTGAGGTTTCAAAAGGACAATCAGTGCCATGGTGAAGTGTGGAGCGTGGAGTGTGGAGAATGAAGAGCGAGAAGCAGAAGATGAAGTAGGAGCAATGCGCCAGCACTGGGTCCTACTGCTGCTGTTTTCTTTTGTTCAGGGAAGCTTCCAGAAGAGGAAAGTTGTTCTCAAGTTCCTTTTCAATGACTCTGGAAGTCAGTATACATATACCACTCATCTGGGTGGATCTATGCTGTCCATTCCTTGTATTCAACTGACACCTCCCTCACAGTTGCAGAAGTAACGCAGTGAGAAAGAGCAACTATCACCAATAAGGCTACCTGTATTTTGCCTAACATTCTATAGCTAAATGTTTTTGTTCATAATAATGAAATGTTTTAACATGATGAAAATAACAAAATGAATAAATAAATACTCATAGCCCAGATTTAATAGAAGTTAACGACTCGCCATTTTACTTCAGAGCTTTCTTTCCTGTTGCTTCTTTCAAAATGAGATGTTATGTAATACAGCTATAGCCCACTGTCCCATCCCTTCCCCCTACCCTTCTCTCCTGAGGTAGCTGCTCTTCTGAAGTTGGTATGTACCATTTCCGAACATATTTTAAACATTTTCTATAAATATATTTTGTTGTTAATTCCTAGTATTGCTCCACATATTTTAAAATTTGCATAAATTGTATCATACTTCTCATATATATATTTCATTACTATTCTCCCCTCTAAGTTGTTTAAATAAATAAAATTAATTACTTAAAATCATGTGGGTTGTTATACAGTGCTCTATAGTAAGAATAAAGCAGAGTTTATTTATTCATTCCCCTCTTCATGGGCACTTTCATTATTTAAAATAGTGCCACAATGACACCCCTCTACTTTTTTCTGTCTAGCTAGATAAATGACTTCCTCTAAGGTATATACCTTAGGTCATAAGGCATGTGCATGTTTAATTTTATTAGGTGGAGCAGAAACTACTCATTGTCAATCCTAAAATTCATTCTCCCTCGATTTTCAGTTGAACACATGGATATCTGGAGACATTTTTCAACCTCCCTTGCTGCTAAGTGCAATGATATGGCCAATGACATGGCCAAAGATATGTAAGTGGCAACGTTGTATATAGCAACTTTCAGTCAATTGTCTTAAAAGTTAGATGGCATATATCATTTGCCTTTTGCTTTACACTTTTCTTCTTTACTGCTCTCACAATTATAGATGTGATCGCTAGAGACCTAGGGGCCATTCTAGACTGTAAGTATTAAAGGTCCCCATTGTACAGGTGTCAGAACTGGAAAGAACCTGGGTCCCGTCTTGGAGCTGACTGGCTAGCAGTAGACTTCAATCCTTGAGACTTTGTTAGAGAAACATAAACTTAACTTCTTGAATGAGCTCCCGGTGTTGAGGTTTTCTGCTACAGTCGGCCAGGTATAATTCCAGCCAGTGCAGTAATACTCCAAATTGGTTTCCCTTGTATCCTTTAGTACCTACACAAGCAATGAATAAGCTTGGAATCATCACACATTATTTGTAATAGTTCAAAGCATTTTTATAATGACATCTCACTTTTATCCTCATAATACCATGTAAGAAAGAAAATAAGGATGTTAGAATCCCTGCTCTGCAGCTCAGAAGGGTGGAGCCCAGGGAGATTCAATGGCTTGATCAAGGTCTCAGGAATTTAGTACCTGGTGATGGGTAAAGATATCAAAGCTGAATAAGATATCTCACCAGCAAATGCTGTGCTCTCATAAGGGTACATGAAGAGACATTCTCTTGAATGCCACCTAGTTACTTTGACAAACCTTACCTGTTCTACTCCCAATTAATTTATGTAACATTATAATAAGAGTCTATCATTAGCTGTGCTATTGATAACAAGAGCATATTGAATTGCATACTAGAATGCCTACTTGGGGCATTGGCTCTGACTGGGGAGAGCTATGTCAGGTCAAGCTCGAATTGGTTTAGAGAGAAAGAAAGACAAAGTATACATTTATCAGAAGGCACCAGCTGGTCACCTGGTCACTCGGTGCTGTGTCAGCCCATGTGCAGGCTGACATTGGCATTGGAAGTAAAAAAGTCACTGATCTCCATTCATAGCTGGAGGGCACTGGGCTAAAAAACCAGAATTTAAAAAGGAGAAAGAAACGGAGGCTTTACCCTATTTTTAGTTTAATTTAGTTTTTTTTCTCTCTCTCTCCCTCCCTCCCTCCCTCCCTCCCTCCCTCCCTCTCTCTCTTTCTCTCTTTCTTAATATGGAGGTGACTTAGAGAAAATGGAGTGTGTCAGAATTATTCAGGCTGCTAGACAGGGTGTGAGAGACTGTGCTAAAGGAACTCCTGAGGACAGAAGTAAGTTTCCTGGGAAATGTCCAGACCGGTTGTTGACTAGAACTTGAAATGGTCTGAAGGTGTGCATCTGAAGGCTGCTACTCCCCTAAAAAGGCTCTATAGACACATCGGAGTGCACATACACGTCAATCAGAGGTCATGGGTTCTTTTCTTTTGCCAAGAATATGTTTTCCACCATCACCTTCTTTGTTACTTCTTGTGTCATGGTACAAAAGTTCCTGGAATAAAGATGTGTATTTGGTATGGATATGTGAAAAGAAGGGACTATGAAGAAAGAAGAGAGACAATTTTATATATTTTGGCCTCCTGCAAACTGAACCCCAGCTCAGGTAATTTAAAACACACTCTCTTTAAAAATGCTCCCTCTAGTAAATACGTTTTCAGCTATTATGGGAAATTAAACTGCCAAATTTTAAATCTATTTTCAAAATCATGAAAAATTATAAATAGAGAAGAATAACTTATAAATCAAGCTCACTATGCTCTAAGATACAATCTAGTTCATGTATACCCAATAAATGCCAGCCATTTTCTAAACCACATTTAACTACCTATGTTTGATATGTGGCGGACAACATACACACTTAATAAAAATTTAAAATTCAGACCTTAGGGCTCAACAAATTTAGCCCCTGACTACTGAATTTCTCATTGAAAATAACATACTGCATTTACAATGGAAAGTCCAAGGAACTGGTATTTCTACTGAAATTAGATAGAAAGCTCTTACTTCATTTAATCAACCAACAGGAGACTGTCAGCTCTGGCTGACTTATAAAGGCTCTGTTTTTATTTGATTTGCTGCCTCCTACTGATGGGAGGCCTTGCGGGATGCTAGCAAGTGTGTTGTGAAATGCAGAAGATACGGGGAAGAATATGCTGGGTAGGGATTCTTGACACCTAATTTCCAATTTCTGTATTTCTTCTAGCTAGTTCTGAAATCTTGGGTGATCTTTTGGCCTTAGCCTCCTCCAATGTAAAATAGGGAAATGGGAGATACTCTCACACATCTAGTTCAGCCTCTGTGCTTTACAATTATCTCACAGGTTATGCCACTGATTGGGATTTCTTTTGATGAGAGTATAATATAATAGCACAGAAGAGACTTTCAGTGCTTAATCATACCTCATTCTCCTACCCCTTTCTGGATATAGTTAGGTAGGGTCATGTGACTCTTTCTGTTCCGTGGACTATAGATTTAATGTCTCTCTGAGCCAAAGAATAGAAGAGCAATGTGAGTTCTTCATTGTCACTATTCCCCTCCCATGGCAACCCTGCAAGCCAAATGTTGATTGAGATAGCAGAGCCACAAGATGGAAATGATTAGATCCGTAATACTTGGAAGAGAGCTGCCCTGGAGAGCCATTAAACTTGTTACAAACCTGGGAGAGTAAGAAATGCAATTGAGTAACAGCTTTCATGGTTTTTCACTGCACTGTTGCCTGGTTTGTAGACAACAAAAACACATCATTGCCCCAGACCTGGGTGGCTCACCCAAGACCCATTTACACCCATGCATCAAATGAATACAGTTGACCCTCGAACAACTTGAGGGTTAGGGGTGGCGACCCCTCCACATAGTCCAAAACCTGCGTATGATTTTTGACTCCTTAAAAACTTTATTAATAGCCAACTGGTGACCTTACTGACAACATAGAGTTGATTACAAATATTTTGTATATTACATGTATTTTTATACTGTATTCTAAGCCAGAAAAAACAAATGTTAAGAAAATCATAAGGAAAAGAAAATACATTTGCAGTACTTTGAGACAAAAAAAATCCCTGTATAAGTAGAACTGTGCAGTTCAAACTCCTGCTGTTAAAGAGGCCAACTGTAATTGTTTACAGGCAAAGCCAGAATATATAACAAAGAGAGTGTGATTCCCTGCCTATGACACTGAAAGAAAGCACAGGAAGAAATATAGAACTAGAGATAATGAACAGAGGCCACAGCAATGACAAATGCTATATTATGAGGGGATAATATGCAGGTTCCCCGCCTGTATGTTTGGGCGGAGAAGGGGGATGTGGGGGAGGATGAACCCATTGAGAGCATCTCCAAATGCTGAGCACCGCAGCACATGGTGGAGCTCCAGAAGTGTTTGCGGAATTCGAATGAGTCACGTGAACACTTGGTATGGTGGAGCACATGTCTGCCTTTAAAACTGACAATATAGAAACGGATATCGGCCCCATTCCTTACTCATTGCCTCCACCTTAAAAATGGGAAATATCTAAAATTAATACATGTATATGACTGGCATTCACGCATTGATTCATTCAGTAAATGCTGATCGAGTGCCTGCGCTGCTCTAAGTGCCATGTGAAACATCGGTGACGTAGGATTGGGTGAGTCCTCATGGAGTTCGCATCCTGGGCCCCTGGGGCTGAAGGAGGGCAGGGACAGAGGGGTAACAGCGGGGACAGAGGGGGGAATGTTAGATTTAAGTAATTATTTAAATAAAATTGTGATAATTATCATCATGGAGAATTACAGGATGCTTTGAGATTGTATGGCTGGGGGACCCAACCTAGGCTGGTGGTCAGGGAAGGCTTCTAGTTTTAACCCAAGTCATGATTCCTAGTATAATTCAGTAATTAAAAGGGATGGCTGCATTTTCAGCCCGCATGTGGAGTTCTGTGACTATGACTTTGCTAATAGCCACCGCGGAGGCCAACGTGAAAGGAAGGCGTTCTCGTTGCTTTCACTTTGCTTTGATTTTGTTGCAGCCACATGGGTCCAGCACATTAAATATTGCAGGACTCTGACCTTGGGAAATGGGCGGTGGTGAGGAAGGGATTCTATCTTTCTTCATCTATACCCAAACTTCATGTGGCTTTGACACTCCATAACCTGGAGTCCTCCTCCAGGAGGAGGATTATTATTTTACAGATAAGGAAGCTGAGACTAGGGGTGAGCAACTTACCCAATGTCACTGTTAATAAATGCCAGAGCAAGAACTCGCACTCAATCAGTCTGGCTCCAGAGTGACAGCATTTAACTCCTGCGTTACAGTGTATTGCCTCTCTCAGTGCTGGGTTTTATAAAGGCAGAATCATCTTACTAGGAGATCAAGTTCTGACATTAATATGTAGCTGCAAATCACCGTTGGCCACATAATCCTGGAAGAGTCTTAAGAAATCTTAATAAATCCAATGTGGTATATATTTTTTTCTTACAGCTTGGAACAGGTTGCTGCTTGTTTGGATAAAGTAATTGCTTCATGTGTTGAGGCTGTGTTGTTTGAATGGTACATGTCTACAGACACTAGAACCACCTGCAGCCTGGTGAGATGGTCACTCTGAGAGGCAGGGTGATTCTGAGGCTGACTGAAGGCACACGTCCTTTTTTATAGGGGGCAGGCAGAATTGCTTGCGCTGCTTTCGGTGTTTCTCTCCATTCGTTTTACTTCCTTTTTCTAAGCTTACATAACTGAATTATAACAGGTTAAGTATACTTTGGATGTAATATTACTGTATGTTGATTCATTAGATTTCTTAAGTAACAGAGTCCCTTATAAACAGTATTCACCCTTTCTCATAAATGTCTAATAAAATAAATTTCAGGGAACTTGAAAAGTGAGACAAGAAGTTTCTTCAGTCAAGGAAGACTCAAATCATCCCACCTCGATTAGTGTTTCTGGAAGAATGATTGGGATGCCGAATTTTTAAGCAAGCTTCCAAAGTGATTCTTATGCATCCTGAAGTTTAAAAGTCATCTGCGTGTCTATCCTGTCTAGTGGAGAGGTTAACAGTGGGTCATTCTATCCACTGAGTTAACAGTGGAATCTGCTTTTCATTTTATCATTTCCTGCAGCGTTGTGTCCTGGTGTTATGTCTGTGACCCCTAGCGCTTGTTTCCCAATTGTCAGATCTAATTCTCCCAAGTTGAGTTCAAGCACCGCACTGAGAAGAAAGACTCTGAGTAGCCAAATACCACTACAAGTAAGATTCAGGTCTGTTAACGGCAACTAGTATCAGTCAGGGTTCATGGCTGCAAACATCAGAAACAACTCTGTCTATATGGAGCCCAACGTGAATTTTCTAATTGTCTGGAAAGGTTGGGGCTACCCGATCAGTGGAAACCTGGAGGGTTAGGCAGAAAAGCAGGCAAGAAGAGAAAAGCTCTGAGGGCTGGAAACAGAAACTGAAGCAAAGGCTCTGTAGCAGGAACAAACTGATGAGCCTCATTTTAGCCTGTCAAGTTCACCTTCCAGGGGTAGGTGTCTTATCTACTGAGCCTGATTCAAGTGCATCTCCTTGGCCGTACTGAGGCAGGGAGAGGATCACCTGCGCTCCTTAGCTCCTACAGATAGTGGTAGGCAAGAGCTCCTACTACGACCTCACGTGAGGGAAGGGGCTGTCTCCCAAAGGGAGGCTCAAAAGGGTTTAAAGGCTGTGCAGGAAAAAATGACAAGAACATACACTCCCATGCTTGCCTGGGAGGCCACCCCTCCCTACAGGTGACCGTGCGTCTTACTCTAATTGTGCTACCACAATCTATGCTCATCTCATCTGTGTCTGAGTAATAGGAACTTATAAGGGAATAGCATTAATTTGAATACATGGCCCCTGTAATGCAAAGCAAAATACATTTACAAAATACATTCTTTCTTTGTTTCTGTGTATCAGCCGAGTGCTTTTATCTGCAATGGAAAATAATAAACCAATTAAGGAATTTGAAATTATTGACGGTATGGCAGGGCTTAAAGAAAACACATTGATATTTTTGTTTGCTCTATTGATCAACTTCTAGGTTCCTGAGGTCACTTTTCATTCATTCATTCATTCATTCCTTCATTCATTCCTTTTGGTGTGTCTTATGATCAAATTGTTGTTGTTGATGTCTTGACTTGTGGCAGCAGCTGCTACATACAGGGTCTCATTTCTCTTTCCTTTCCACGCTGGCTGTGACTGAGCTCTGAGTTTTGCTTGAGCTTGACTAACTTATTTCTACTGGATTGTTAAGTATAACAACTAACACTTAATTGTTAATTTACAACTTTGGAAAAACTGTGTGAATTTTTGCACTGGGATTTATTCAACCCAATGGTGTTGTGGTAAAAAAGGGTATTTCCATCATTGTTAGTTTCTTCTAACCATAGGAACCAACTTGATGTAGACAGTGGGGCTGGATAATAGGAGACAGGAAGGACATATATCTTCACAGATACGTAAAGATGTTGGGAGAGAAAGCGGTCAGGATATGTGCAAATATTTACTAAGATAGGCACTAAAATGTTTCTGTAATTCTGACGCAGCTCATTCTGGAAGTAGCAGGGGTATATACTATAAATAAAATTCCATCTTGTATTTGGAAGTAAAAATAATTAACTTGCAGTGTTTGAAAGTAAAAATAATACTGTTGTGGCAAAGGAATCTGAGGCAGAGATTTTTGATTCAGAGAAGATGGCATGCTAGAGTGGCAGTTCTACTGAACCAGACAGCGCCAGGAAAAGGAATTAATCCAGGATGCTAACCATAAATCCTCAAGTACACACCTGCAGCCATATCTGAATATGAGGTACATCATGCCACCTTTTGAACTTCAGTACCACTCACTACTCAAAATTGAAGGTGTATTTGAAATGCCAAGCAATTTACCCCAAATACAAGGATTACTGTCTTGCTCCAACTATATATGCCAAAATATTGACATATGACCCAATCAATGCAAACAACTTATTACTTATTTTCTGACTGACATGTAATCCTTTTGCTTAGTTAAAAATTTGCCTCCAAATCATTCTAACGATTATCCCCCTGACTCCTCAACTCCTCCGGTATGAGAGGAAGAGTAGTCAAAACCCCATTTTTACTTTTCCAAGTCAAATTCTTAGCAAATTTATTCTAGTTTCAAAAAATAATTGCTATTTTCTTTCTATCTCTTCTCACAGGGGAAAAAACCTTCAAGGGCTGCCTTGCCTTCCTCTCATGGTGTAGCTGGGAAACGTGCAACTCAGGGCTGCTAATGCATGGAATAAATGGACAGTCTTGCTAACTCCTATTATCATCATTGTGTCGGGAGTCTATGTCAGTTCGAAACTAAAATGTCCTCCTTTGCATCCATAACACTTTAAATATCCCAACAGTATCTGCATTTATATAATGCCCATCTGCACGATATCAAATCATCTTGACAAATGTTCCATATTTCCATCTTTTGTGTGTGTGTGTGGCTCAGAAAACTGAGAGGTTACACGAGAACTTTTTTGGGTTATATGCACATCCAAAATTTGCAGTCTTCACTGCAAATAGTCAGGGTCATGTAACTTGGAGAAAACATGGACAGAAATGAATTCAAGGAGATCAGAAATGATTAGTCAGCTCCATTTTCTTTCCTACCGCACTATTTTACATCATTAATTTTAAATGCAAGAGACAGGGGAAAATTGACTTCTGTTTAATGAGGTTTGATTTATTCAACCTTGAGTTATTAGTGAAAATAGAATACCTTGTGAGTTGGAAAATACATTTAAAATAATGCACTGTTTTGAATAAGTTATCAGGTTGATGAGTATATAAAGATAATATTGATATTACTTTCCTTTGCACAGAATGCTGGCAGTTTACAAAGCACATTCAGGTGCCTCACTGTGCTCAATGCTCATAATTCTGTGGGTATTATTTTATGAACAATAATAGACAGATAGGATTCTAAAGCTCAGGGAAGTTAAGTGACAGTTAATAAATGAAAGGCAAGGGTTCAGTGCCTGGTATTATGCCTCCAAACCCTTTTTAGTAGTCCCTTTTTACCAAAAATAACTAAATAAGAAGATGGCCCTCATTATCTCTTGCCTGCACTTTTCCAGTGGTCTCTTATTTACTATATGGGGCACAATCTTCCCCACTTCCCACTCTTAACCTCCTCACCCAGAGCAGTTCGAATCAGCTTTCTTTGCTAACAGACTGCTCTTGCAGCTCCTTTGCCTGGAAATTAAAATTTGAACTCTCACCTTGTCATCCATATTCTTTCATAATCAGACTTAAATTTGCCCTCTACCTGGTGTTTCAGTCCCTTATTCCCACCACATGACCTATGTCCAGCCACACCAGTCTCGTTATTTCCTCAATATGCTCTTCCAGAATGAGGCAGGTATGTAACCTGGCCTTGAAGATTCTGCTGGGTGAGTATTGACAAAGCAGCAGGTGATGTGCTCTGGAAAGAGGCAGAGAGTGAATAGATAAACCATTTGTGAGAGGGGTATACCGACTTAACAGGAAGTAATTTATTAAATGCTATAACAGTTATATCAAGTAAGTACTATTTATAATCTCTCTTTTATTTGAGCAAACTGAGGCACAAAGAGGTTAGGTAACTTACCCAAAGAGAATGTGTAATAAATGAGAGAGTAAGTTTCTCATCCCATGTCGCCTGGCTCCAGCATCCATGTAATTACCCAATAGTGGGCTTTGCTCCCTAGTCAATTTCATTATAAAGTAGCTCTCAATGTCTCAGTTCTGTAGACCCTTTTCTTTGGTCCCATGGTTTACTGACAGTTTTCAAAAACACCATACATTACTATAGGAGAGCTTTGAATGCAGCGGAATGAATATTTGTAGATAATACGGTAAAATAAAATAATTTAATATGAGAAATTCAGTGTAGAGAGAAAAACTCTTTTTGACACGGGTCGGTCAATTTGACATATAGGCCGAGGTTAGGGAATCTACTTCCCTGGCAAACAGTCTCTATCATCATGCTTGAGCACTCCAACTCCGTAGCCCCACAGCTGTTCTTCATATATAGAGCTCTTTGGTGGGTTATCATTTCACAAAATTTCTTTTGTATCTTGCACAGTATTTTTGAGTGTATGGGCTGCAGACTGTCATCAACATGCCTGACTTTCATTAGAATTTACATCTTTTTCTTCCCAAGATTGCAGCAGATGTGTTACATTATTTTCAAAAGAAAATCATATATGGGTAATAGGGGTTGGGTTTTGTGTGATTGTGGTGGGAGGGGCGGTCAGGATAAGCCAACTCTTCCACATTAAATCGTCTATATTAATATTTAATATGGGAAAAGGCACATCATGGTTTGGGTTCTGCATACAGAGGAGGCTGTGTTCATCTACATTAAGTTGTCTAAGGTAGAGTCAACTAGCGAAAAGAAAAATGTGGTGATTATTTAATCCTTATCCTGACATTAACTGGCAAACGTGGAAGTGCTTTACCATATTCAGAGGGTTTTTTCCTCTCTTTTAACATAAAAAGAAAACCATATAACTCAGTAAGATTTTGTTAAGTACTTGAAAATCATATTTAAATGATCATATCAAATTCTTTGATAAGAAATGAGAAACAAGTGGGGGGGAGGTACAGAAGGGTACTGGGGGATAAATGGTGATGGAAGGAGATGCGATAGGGTGGTGAACATGCCATACAATGTACAGATGATGTATTTTAGAATGTACCCCGAAACCTATATAATTTTGTTAACCAATGTCACCCCAATAAGTTCAGTAAAAACGTAATAAAAAATTGATAAATAAGTGTGAACATTTTACCAGGTTTCAAAGTAAAAGGAGATTTCTTACTATTTAAACATCACTTGTTAAAAAATGAAATGTTTGGATCCAATCAGTACAGACATATAAGACAAGAGAAAAGAAAATTATTCAAGAATCTCAAAAGCCCTTTTGGACAGCAGACCACTGACAAAGTATATTTCACTTTATTAAGTATAAATGAATTAGAGACATGTGGGTTCTGTTTTCCCCAGGATGGGCAAAGGCTTAAAATGTAAGGAAAAATAACTTTTGGCAAATCCTGTTATGTATTTTGCTGAACCTGAACCACTTTTGCCAACAGTTTACTTTTGTGGCTGAGTTTAGAACAGGATACAGAAGTGCAAAACGAATGTGTTGACTCACATAGATGTAGGAGTTTTTTAAGCTGAAAATGTTTAAAATCAATTACAATGTAAGATTCTTCTAAAATAGAGGAATTTATGTCAAAAGTAATGAATAGCTTCATTGTCTTCTGGTCTCATGTTTGAATGTGCCAGAAATTTTCAAATTTTGCCTTATAGAATGTAAAGATCTGATATAAGCCTAAGAAGTAAATATGCTTCGGGAAATGCTCCTCTTTAACAAAATCTGAATTTCAGTTCTCTGCCTTTGATTCTGATCTGCCAACCTGTTGTGGCACATGTGTGTCTTCTTCCCAGGATTGGCAAACACCTCGCAGGCTGGTGAGCCATGTGTGTATAAGTGGTAGGCCCAGAACTGTTGTGCTATGCTTGTCACAACTGCCCTCACTTAGAGTCCTCCGTACTATAGGTTATGGCAATATTGTGAAGTTTTATTCGTTTCATTGAATGTTTTTAAAACAGCAGTTTAACTTTATTATTATTATTTTTTTTGCCTTCATTTGGGCCATTAAATGTGCTCTAGACAGGACTGAATTCTAAACCTGTCATAGTGGTAGAACAAAGGGAAACCTTGGGTTATCTTGAGCTATGCCTGCCAATGACATGACGACTGGTTATTATGGGGTTTTGGGAGTAGATGGGAAAAACCAGGTACAGTGGTCGTTTGGTGTCGGGTATGGCCCTTTGATCAGCAGACCCTCTTTGCATTATCACCTGCCCGCCACCCTCTGCTAATGTGTACACACATGCCTATATCAGCAAAATAAAACCAAAAATTCTCATGTTTTGAAAAATATCGTCACCACATTGAACGTCACTCTTAGAAGAATAAACAAAATTTCTTATGTTTACAATATTCTACCCATAAATGATTTTATTCGTGGAGTACACATCAGTGGTCTTGCTATTCCCCAGGGACAATAAAGCGATTTTCTAATATTTGTTTGGAGTTCTAAGACCAAACGCTGTAGATAAATGTCTTTCAATTGTATCTTTGAAACTTCAGACAACATGAACAATAACAAAAGCAGAGGGCATTAGTCAACGTTTAAAGCCTTAATGTCAGCTAGTAATTTTGTTATATGTCAGGATGGACGTACATTCTCCAGGAGGAGGTCTAATCTGTAGATGAAAAGACTGGGCTGTTTATGTTACTTAGCCAAGTAATATACAGAAATATTCTAGAAATCCCTTCCTCTTCATCTTCCAGCTCGTGTTTTAATTTGCTTTAAGAAGTAAGAAAGAAACTTCTGCACGGCTAAAGAAAACAGCAAAAGGAAAAGGGAACCACCTGTAAGGGAAAATATATTTGCTAGTGATTTCTCAGGCAAGGGTTTGATCTCCAAATATATAAAGCACCCACATGACTCCACACCAGGAAGACAAACAATCCAATTTAAAAATGGGCAAAGGACCTGAACGGACACTTCTCCAAGGAGGACATACGCAGGGCCCACAGACATATGAAAGGATGCTCAACATCACTAGCCATCAGAGAGATGCAAATTAAAACCACAATGAGATACCACTTCAAACCAGTCAGAATGGCCATCATAACCAAATCAACAAATAACAAGTGCTGGCGAGGTTGTGGAGAAAAGGGAACCCTAGTACACCGTTGGTGGGAATGCAGACTGGTGCATCCCCACTTTGGAAAACACTATGGAATTTCCTCAAAAAACTAAAAATGGAACCGCATTCTGATCCAGTGATCCCAGCCCTGGGATTATACACGAAGAATCCCGAAACAACAATCCGAAGGAACTTGTGCACCCCAATGTTCACAGCAGCACAATTTACAATAGCCAAGTGCTGGAAATGGCCTAAGTGCCCCTCAGTAGATGAGTGGGTCAAAAAACTGTGGTACATTTACACAATGGGATACTTTGCAGCAGAAAGAAAGAAGGAGCTCCTACCCTTCACAATAGCATGGATGGAACTGGAGAGCATTTGCTAAGTGAAATAAGCCAGGAAGTGAAAGATGAATACCATATGATCTCACCTGTAAGTGGGACCTAATCAACAAAACAAACAAGCGAGCAAAAAAGAACCAGAGACAATGAGACATTGAAATAAAGAACAAACTGACAGTAACCAGAAGGGGAGGGGAAGGCAGATACCGGGAAAAGAGGGGGAAGGGTCATCAAGGAACATGTGTAAAGGACCCATGGACAAAGACAATGGGGGAGGATTGAATGTGGCAGGTGGGGGTAGGTAGGGCAGGGGTAGAGTACTGGGGAGAAAATAGGGACAACTATTACTGAAACAAGAATTTAAAAAAGGAAAAAAATCACTAAAAAAGAAATGCCATTTTCTTAACACCCTTTGAAAATATCATGTAGTAGTAGTAGTAATAGCTAACTGCTATATAGCATTTACAATATGCAAGACACTAGTTTTAGTATATTAACTAATTTAATTATCACAAGCATATGGGAGAGTTGCCATTATTCTCCATAATTCATGGAGACATTAAATGACTTATATAAGGTCACACAGTTAGCCGGGGTGACACCAGAATTGTGATCCAGGTGGTCTGCCCCCAGAATCGGTGCTCTTAAATTTAATCCCAGGCTGCCTCTGTGGAAGGGTGTGTGTGTGTGTGTGTGTGTGTGTGTGTGTGTGTGTGTGTGTAAGTGAAACATGTGGCTAGCAGATAGAAAACCAATGACTTTGTCACAGTGATCAGAGCCTGGGACTGAGTAAGTACTCAAAACGTTTGTTGAATAGACATAAATAAAAAAATAAATAAAACCTCTGATAGCCTTTAGGTACAGTGCCTGTATCTAACAGTCACTTTGTGAATGTTTGGTTGATAGCACACAGCTGTATTTCTGTATGATTTAAGCAGAGAATGTGGAATATGCCAGAAGCTGTTCTGCCATTTTCCTTAAGATAAATGAGGTGCATTTTTCAGAGATGGGGCAAGTTTCCACGACTGGAATAAGATGAATTGACCTTCAGGAATTTTATTTGGAAAGCCCCCCCAGGGCCAGGATGTGGTCACTGTTTACATAAAATGCAAATTGGTCTTATTGTTTAAACTAGCCATTACACAAAAAGCTAGCAAGGCTTGTATCTTCTGCTAAGCTCCTCTCCAGCCTCTATGCAAAAGATGCCTGACCATTTTACATTTGTTTTCCAGTGATTGCTTGGGTTGTCCAGTGGAGAGAACATCTCATTCACTGCAGCTCCAAGTTCCTGTAGAACTTGCACCTGCATGGGGCACAGGATATTTGTCTCTGTGCTGTTCACATATTTTCCTTGAAAGAAGAGAGAATATGGACTGGCTTGGTCCTCTTTTATATTCAGTTAGACTCAGCTATTACATATTAGTTTGTCACAGATATGCATCATCTAATTTAATATTAAGTAGGGATTCACATGTAGCCATTCTCAGTCATAGACTTGGTTATATCCTGTTCCTACTTAAAGATGTTCAATAAATGTAAACATGGATTTACAAAAAACAATATTAGGAGGTGATTATTTTGACTACAAATAATTAACTTCCACATCTGTTAGTAAGCCAGATACTACTTATCAGAGTTCTTATTAGAGTGAAAAACATAGAAAAGAAAAAAACAACTTAGAAGATTTTATGTTATAGAAGATCATTAAGAAATGCCTTTCTAGAATTCTAGAGCCAAAGGACTAATCTAACAATCAATGCCATCAATAATTTTCTCTATAGTATTTAATGTCAACTATTGATTCCCAGAAAAGTCAACCCTTGTCCAAACGTGTTCTTTTAATTTATGAGTAATTAATTCAACATATTATTCCCCCTGACCCACAGCAGCTGAATGAGCATTAGGTTTATAGTTTCCTAATTATCAAGAATGGGAAGAGCTCTCATAGATCATCCAATTCTTCTTATCTTATAGACGTAAAAACAAGGCCTCCTTTCTATCCCATGGCTACACGGTTAATAAAATACAGAGCCAGGAGTAGAGTTTTAGTCTAGGGCTCTTCTCTGTCACCACACTGTATAACGAATTTCTTTTAATGCCAAAGTCACCACAACCTAGAGCTCATTGCCTACATGACTTTAGACCATGCCTAAAATACTACCCCCAAACTCAGATTACTCTTGGCTTTATGTTTTTATTTTTTCTGCGTTGATTCCAGGCCTCAGAAGGGTATTGGAGGATGTGGTAGATATTGTTCCAAAGGTCACAATATTTCCCATTTCACACACACTTCTACACTGTGACCTTGCCATTTCCCCATTAAGAGTTTATTTCTCCAACGCCTTTGAATCTGAGTGGGTCCCGTGATTGTTCTAATCAATAGGCCAGGCCACAGAAGTGACGATGAGCCGTTTGTGAGCATTGACCCTTAGGTAGCTTGGCAGCTTCGGCTTCCTGCTTTTTGGAGGGTTTGCTGTTGGGACAACTCCTCCCAAAACTCTGTTAACACGGAGCGAGAAGCTGAAGCCACAGGACGAAGACATGCCTCGACGCTCCAGGCCAGCTAGGTTTCCAGCTGAGGGCCAGGGGCGACAGCAAGCTGTCAGTGCGCCACCTAGGATAGAACATCAGCCCATTTGAGTTTCAGATGACAGCTTGCCTGTAGGTGCATCAGAGACCCAGACCGAACACTGCCCAGATGAGCTCAGTCAACTTACAGACCTAAAGAAATATTAATTTTTGCTTTAATTCCATTCCGTTTTGATGTGATTTGTTACATAGCAATGGGTCACTGGAATGGTCAGCACATAAGTCAGCGGTCCTGGCTGCCCGCAGACTCAGGGCATCAGGGCTCGGATGCGCTCTCTCCTCCGCCAGGAAAGTCCTTACTCAAGCCTCACCGGCTCTCGCGTGCGTACTGCTCAGCTTGACAGGTCCAGCTCTCCTGCTCTTCCTCTTGGTGAAATCTGTCAGGTTTGAAACTGATGGCTGGGTATGTGGATCTGCAAAAGAAATTCTAGGAAACTTCAAAGTTTCTTAACATACAAAAAGAATACCCTATTGTTCCACGTGGGTTATCTCCCTTAGGTAACAAGGGTCAACAGAGGTCTCAGAGCCCTTGGGCAAGTTGGATATAATGTTGACCTTTCCGGGAAGCATTAGCTGAATTTAATACTCAACAGAGTAACTACGTTAGCCCGGAGGGATAGTATTTTTGCTTTCTTCTTCCACAAGTTTCTTTCTGATGTGTGTGTGTGTGTGTGTGTGTGTGTGTGTGTGTATACATATGTTTTTTACCTAAGCAATCTTATTGCATACATGTCTTAATTTTAAGTCACCTCTAAAAGTAGGCAGGAGCTAAGTTACAAACAAATAATGTTAGGTCCCTTCCCTGGTCCCTGCTGGTGAAGTCTTCTCCAAAATGACAGGCACTTCACTCTTTTCATTTAGAATAGGGTTTCCCAAACGCAGGATTTGTACCCATGGCAAAACATGAAAAGTTTTAAGGTGGACCGGGAACTCCTATATTTTTAATGTTAAAAGTTATGTACTTATTTTAATACATATTGGAAAGATAATACTAACATATTACATATATTACTACACTGAACAAGGCTAGGTAAATAAGTGGTCTGATTTAAAAAGAATTTTAATTAAAAAATAATTTGTGGAAATGTACCACAACTTTTTGATCAACTCATATACTGATGGGCACTTGGGCTGCTTCCAAATTTTGGCTATTGGAAATAGTTCTGCATTGAACAGAGGGACGCATGTATTATTTGAATCAGTGTTTCAGGTTTCTTTGGATATATTCCCAGTAGTAGAATTGCTGGGTCATAAGGTAGTTCCATTTTTAATTTTTTGAGTAAACTCCATACTGTTTTCCACAGCAGCCGCACCAATCTATACATAATGAATTGCTACTCAGCCATAAAAAAAGAGGGAAATCTTACTTTTTGCGACAGGATGGATGGACCTAGAAGATATTACGGTAAGCAAAATAGGTCAGTCAGAGAAAGACAAATACCATATGATTTCAGTTACATGTGGAATCTAATGAACAAAATAAACAAATGAACAAAATAGAAACAGATTCATAGATAAAGAGAACAGACTGACAGCTGTTGGGGAGAGGGACTCAGTGAAATAGGTGAAGGGATTAAGCAAAAAACAAACAAACAAAAAAAAAACAGTAAAAACATGAAAAGCCCTCATAGACACATCAGTATGGTGATTACTTGAGGGAAGGGGTGTGGGGGCAGGTAGAAGATGGTAAAGTGGGGATAACTGGTGATGGAAGGAGACTTGACTGTGAGTGGCAAACACACAATACAATATACAGATGATGTCTCATAGAATTGTATACTTGAATCCTATTTAACCAATGTGACCCCAATAAATTCAATTAAAAATATTTAAAAAATACTTTGAGGATATGGCTAAACCATGAAGGTGGTAAATAAATGATTAAGAAACACCGATTTGGAATTTCTGAAAAACCGTCAAGATTCACGTTTCCCCTTTTCTCACCAGTGATTTGTTGGTGGGTAGTTATACCTTCCTGGTTTATTGATTTTCTGCCTCTTCTTTGACTCAGCAAGCTATTACCGGCCACAGTTGGAACTCACATAACCAACATTTCTTCTATATCTCATTTCACCAGCAAGCTTAGTTCACAGACTTTTTTTTTCTTTTCTATTTAATAGGTGCTCACCAAGACCAGCTTAGCAATATCTCTGTGAACTAATGAGCTGCTTTCTAGAGATACTCTTGCTTTTTTGAAATATTCCATAGCTAGGTAGCATGTGGTTAGATGTCCAGACCATGTTCAGCTCAAGAGAGCCTATGCCTGAGACAGAGACATCACTCTCTTCTCCCAACCCCTTTCTTCCCCTGCTACATCCTCATCCTTGGATTCTTCAGATGAACAAGTGATCATATACACTGGCCCCTGCCTCCACTGCCATTTAGTAACCGCCAACGTTTGCTTTGTCTCTATATCTTTATCTACCCCCTGCCACCTTCACCTTACACATTTTTTGTTAGAACTGGAAACAGTGTATTAACACTTCTTGCAAGGTTACAATTCATATGACTTATATAAATAAATTGCAATTGAAAATAATTCTGAAGACATCTTTGAAAAGATAACATTATGTTCTTTTATCAATGGGGAAATGAACTGTTTCCATTTTAGAACTTTAAGTATTGCTGAGAAATGTGTGCCTCTTCAATCCTGACATCGAATAAACTATCCCCTGTAAGCAAGATCAAGATCCACGGGCACATGCCCTGGTCTTAGATGCCTCACAGACTTCCTCATTTAAGACCTTTGAATTTACCGCCTGCTCTGGAGATATGGTTCTCATCAATTCCCATTTATTAGTAGGAGCTTAAAAGGAGGCACTTTCTGACATGCAATAAAAAGCAAACCTAATGAGCAAATGGCAGTGAACTTGAGGGGCACTTTAGGAGAAGGTCTATCAGTATTCATAACTCTGACACACTATAAAAGACACTTCAGTGCAACAAAAAATGTGTCACAAAAGATATTGAGTTAACGGAAGGGAGAATTTTCTGACAAAACACGTAAGAGCACCCATTTCAAGTGATCTGCACTATTAATATATTTTCACCTTTCCTGACAACTCATTTACCAAGTGTGAGATGAACGGTATTGGAGACAGCACGGATATTAACTCCCAAATGAGGTCCTATAACAATGAGAGGTACATAAGTATTCCTGCCTCGCATCTTCTCTATAATTAATGCCCTTGGCCCTGCCTAGGCCGATGACGCCACTCAACAATTAGAAAAATTATCTTTGGGCATAATTCTCATCATGCTAGACTTGGCACATTATGGTTACTTTATTTTTCACACAACTCATCTTTCACATGATACAGACAAAAGTTAAAGAACATCTTCAGGTTCTTAGAGCAGCTTACTCTTGATATTTCAAACCACTATAGGTAACATCACATTAAGATTCTTTAGCCTATGTTTTTTTCCTCTGAAGAATTCCTTAAAGCCAACTCAGTGAAACAAAACCTACAAACAAATGAACAAAGTCAAGGCAAATACCTCTGTATCTCAGACCAGGTAGGGGAAAATGTTTAATCACACTTGCACCTAATTAATATAATGATAAGCATGGTCAATAAGTGTAACCATTCCTTAAATCACATTGTTATGCAATTTATATAAAATAATGGAGAATTTTACTTTCTTTTATCTTTTTAAAAAATAATGGGATTCCGATTACCTTCCCTTTTTGCCCTTGACTTATAGCACCTATATTTGGGTATTATTTTTTAAAACCATACATATGTCAATGCTTCACATTATGAAAGTTAACAGTAATATTCACAGAAAATGGCATAAAGTGCTTGGAAGCCAACTTAAGAAGAGTATATTGTGAGTTTTACTGCCACAGCATCAGACTCAGTTATAAAGAGTTTTCTGTAAGATTCCCACAGGTGGCGATGTGGATCATGGAAGAGCAACATATTTCTAGAACTATTACCACTTTTTATCTCTGTGTTATTTAAATAAAAATACAGTTAATGGAGGTAATTTGATTAAATACTTGGCTTTTCATGTGAAATATAGAGGGGGAAAAAAGCAAATTGGGGAAAAAAGGAAATAATTCTACAGCATTGGCCAGAATTCAAGACTACCTTTTTTAACTCCTTTTAACAGTGAAACACAAAAGACTCCAACTTGACCTGCATTACATTTCTACGTTCACTATAAATTTGCTCTGAAAACCATGGCCACTTTATCCAGAAATTGCAAAAATATACATAAGAATTTCACTGGATAATTCCAGGTCAAACTAATTCTATTCATTTTCTAGCTAGCCTAGGTAGTGAGAAATGTTTTATGTGATCATGAATCTTTGACTTTCATTTGCAATCTGTATTACTAAATGCTCCAATAAAACCATGCAAAGCTCTCACTATAAGCAAGGAAACATTAATCCATTGCTTCTAATATTCTTTGTGACCTCACCTCACTCATTTATTTCTTCATTCAATCACTCATTTGTCATTCAATAATAATTTATTGAGCACCTAATAAGAGCCCAGTCCTCTGATAGGGCCTTGGGACTCCAAAGGTGATTAAGATGCAGTTATTATTACCCGTGCACGGTTTAGCGTCCCTGGGGAAGCCCGAGGAGTAAGAAGATACTCTTGATGCAATGTAAATATCATGCTAGTGCTTACCCAAGATGCCCAGTTGTTTGTGTAGGTATGTAGGGGTGTGGTAGTAGGGTCAGAGGGGAGGTAACAGGGAAGGATTTCCAGGGGAGAAATCTGGACAGAGTTTCCAAAGGTGAACAGGAATTACCATCACTGAATGGGCATTCAGAGGATGAGTACTATTCAGCAGAAGGAGACTATGGACAAGTACTTAAGGAGGTAGGACGAAAAGTAGAGTAGTATTCAGAGTAGAGACTGAAAGCAAGGAAGAAAAAAATATTGAGCATATTTTGAGCCCTACTTTATAGCAAGAGATATTGAAGATTAGTATAGTCCTTTAAGTGGTTATAGGTAGAACTTGAGTTTGAGCTCATTGATGAAGTGGTAGGTTTAATTGTGGATTTATGTTTGAGGCATATACTGGGATACCAAATACTTAGTTGAAGTTACATGTCTGAGTAATTTAGCTCTCATCCCAGTAATTGTTTATTCATTTATATGCCAGGCAAATCAATTTTTCTAGAAGTAACAGAAGTAGACATATGACAAAACTCAAAATCCCTGCCTTCACTGAGGTTATATTTTAGTGGGAAAAGGGTGAGGTGGGAGGGGGGACAGATAACAAAGGGATATATTAAAATTTATTAAATTATATTTATATGTATAAACATGCAAGTGTGTGAGGTAATATGGATAGTGGCACTACAGTTTTGAATAGGAGGCCAGGAGAGACCTCAGTGAGATGACATTTGTATAGTGAAGGCAGGGGAGTGAGTCACATGGATAACAAAGGAAGAGTGTTATCAGAGGTGGGAACAGCAAGTGCAAAGGAAGTGCAGTGAGGTTAGAGTGAGGGAGAGATTAGTAGGAGGTAAAGAGCAGGCCAGATTATATAGGATGCTTAAGCCATTGTAAATGCTTTGATTTTTACTCTGACTGAAATCAAACACCATTACAGAGTTTTGAAAAGAGGCATGGTATGATCCAACCCACGTTGTAACAGCCTCACTCTTCCTGTTGTGTGGAAAACAGGGCAAGGAAAGGAAACAGAAAAAAATCGGTTGGGAGGCCATTGTGATAACTCTGGAGAGAGATGATGGTGGTGGCTGAACAGGGAAGTACAGGTAGAAGAGGAAAGAAGTGATTAGGTTCTAGATACATTTAGAAGAAGAACCAATAGTTTTTGATAATAGATTAGATAATAAGTGTGGGAGCCATGGAGAGGGTCAATGACTCTAAGATTTTGGGCATGACCAAACGGAAAGGGAGAGTCGCCATTAACTGAGATGGTGTGAGGAGTAAAGAGATAATAAATTTGGGTTTGGAAATGTTGGATCAAGATCAGTATTAGACACCCAAGTGGAATTGTTTAATAGCTAGTTGGAATGTGAGTCTAGAGTTAGGGCAAGAGATCCAGGGTAGAAATAAATTTATAGTTGCCCATATTTAGATGATATTTAAAGACTTATACAGGATAAGATTACCAAGGATGGTATAGGTATAAAAGAGACAAAGTCCATTGAGTCAGCCCTCAGACACCTGACAGTTGAGAAGTCTAGAAGATGAGGAGTAACCTGATGGAGAGACTGAGAAGAAACAACTAAGAGGCAGGCAAATCTCTGGGGAGTATAATATCCCAAAGAAGAGTGAAGAAATGTCATCAGAAAGAGGAAATGATACCTAGGTTAAATGCTGCTGATAGGTCAAGTAAGATGAGGAATGGTCTTGACCTATGGATTTATTTGTGTGAAGTTTTTTAGGACTCATTAGTGTATCCATGACACTAGAAGCCAATTTCAAAATTAATTAGTTTCAGAGTTTGATGGAATCAGAAATCAGATTACAGAGAGTTAAGGGTAAAAAGGAGGTGAGAAATTAGAATAACAAATGAAGACTGCTCTTTCCAGAAGCTTGATTATAAGAACAAAAAAATCAGGCAGAAATCCTTGAGATTAGTAGGACACCAACACAAGAAGAAAAAATATACGACACTTTTCGAAGGCAGGTAGGCCAGACTTTATTCCTCTGGGCTGACCGGAGAAAGGAGCTAGGGGAAAAAGAAAGACTGAAGATTTAGAATAGAGAAGGTGTGATGGACAAAGGTTTGGGTCTGATTTTAGAGCCCCTTCAACTACATCCCTACATCCATACTGGCCAGTGAATTGTAACGTTAACAAATGAATTCTTCAATAGTCTGATATGGGTAACCATTGTTAAGATATCACAATCATCATCATGCAATCAATAACTGTGATAAAATTATATATATATATAAATTATATATATTCATACATATATTAATACATAAATATGCTAACTAGTATGTATCTATGTATACATATTGTAACTGGTATGTATCTGTGTATATACATATATACAAAAATGTAGTAGGGTATATGTTATAAACACTACATATTTATGTATAAAAATGAAAAAACATTTTCTTCCTTCCTTCCCTCTTTTTTAACACTATTACTCTTGAGGGAAGACTATAAGAAATTCACATTATTTGCTTTCACTAGGAGAGGGATCTGCTAAACATAGCCATAAAACACTATTTGGCTGAGCCCGGGACTCACTAAAATTCTATGGTTCTCAAATGAAAGTTAAACTGAATTGTTTATAATCCAGTGTATATATCGAGTAAAGTAAAATACCAACAAGGATAACACAAACACTTCCATGATGGATGTCTTCAGAGATAGCAAAAGTATCTCTGATAATATTGCAGTAAGCTCAGAGTTTTACGATAAGAAATAGATTACACTTCCTTTATCTTATAGAATAAACAATGGAATAAGTTAGGTTTTCTTTATTCAGTGAAAATAATTGAAACATAGAATGCACTGTGTCTCATCTTTTTTCACATGCACAGAAAGCCAAACACAAGGGGCTGGTGTAAGCATAAATGAAAGTAATTTTTAGTTCTTTTTCTGGATATTTTATTGGCTTCTGGCACAATTTGTTCACCAAATCTAAGAAGAACAACAGCAGACAAAAAAAAACCCAAAAAATAAAAATAAAAAACAAAAAACAAACAAAAAACCCCCCAAAACTTTCACATCTTAGATGAAAGCTTATCTTTCTTTGGATCATCCCTTCCAGTGTCCCAAAGTGCTGGCATCAACCGAAAATTAAACAAACTGGGGCATTGTCAGAAATAATCCCACACTAGCCCAGCCCTCCCTCCTCTGTTCTTCTCCTCCACAAGAAAGCTACAGTGCTGCACTGAACAGCCCCTTAAATCTTTATTGTATTTTGCCTCTGGGGCTTGCTCATCACTGCAGGTCTAAAAGTGTCTATTACGATCAGAAATAACTTTAAAAAAATATTGCACCACTGAGCCAACGAGTAGTTCAAATGACTCCAAAATTGTAAACTTGTAAAATGTAAGGTAGAGTAAGCACTTCAGCATTTGGAATAAACTGACTACTTCACTATGTCATCCTCAGTGTTCTTGTTTTATAAAGTCTGGAAACACTAAGTTAAAGCAAGAGTACCAATAAAGCCCCTGAAGGAACTTGAGAATTTTCTTTCCTTCTTAGCCGCAAAGATGAATAGTAAAGTTTGTGCTGTGTAGCTGAAAGCTGTTCTTGAAACCTGCTGCTCACTTCACAGAGTGCTTTCCATATGCCTGGCTGAAAAAATTTGAGCTGAGAATTAGAAACTGGTGTTTTTAGACCTAAGCACATGCACGGGCCTTTCTGATAGAAGTAAAACCATTCATTAACTGTTGCTTCTCAGTTCCCTCCTGACAGTTGTGAGAAGAATTTTTATGATTTTTATATTTTTATATTACAATTGTTGTTAGGCCTTTTCATTGTTATTCTGTCTTTAGGTTAGTATCTAAAGGATGTAAAGTTTGCTTTAAGAATGAAGTTACACAGAGTGGGAGTAAATGGTTTTGTTTACAGGTGAAGTTACTAAAATAATTTATGCATTTCAAGAGCAGTGCATGTCTTCAAAATGGTAGTTACAATATTCAGAAGTTGTGATCAACCTAAATAAATACAAATAAATATAGTATAGAGAACTTACCATTATAAAACCAAGATGAACATTCTTAATTTTTTAATTAATATTTTTATCAATTACAGGAGAAGTTTTGACATGTGCATTGATGATGGTCCCTTTTAATGTGGCTTCGGCTTAACTATCCTAAATGCTGCTTATATTTGGACAAGACCAAGAAGCATTATGTGTGTATGCGTGTGTATAAAAATGCAGATACAGACGTTTTATGTATACATATGTGGACACACATACATGTACATGAGTATGTGCGTATGCAAACAGAGAGCAACAGTGAGTACATGTCTTCGGCAGAATTTCTTAGAACATCGGGCCTTTAGCCTACAAGGGTAAACCTTATTAGGGAGTATAAATTATTTGTCACCAGGGCAAACCTCTGGTAAACCTAGAAATATATCTCACAGGTTTACATGATTAAAATTAAGCTGCCGTAGAGTTGGTGTTTGTGCAGGAGATACGATCTCCCAACATTGGGATAGCACACATGGGAGTCGGGAGGCAACTGTGCTGTTATCCAATTCGGAAACCATGAAGCCTGTGTCTCCAGAGTGTAACGACAGGGCCATGCCACTCTGTTTACATTACCAGACCACAAAGCACCGCTCGTGCTACGTGCTACATTAGGTCAGCTCAGCTGCGCCCTCGGATTCCTCTTTCTTTTGGGCTCAAGACCGTGGCCTTAGGCAATGAAAGTTCTATGGGAAGCTTTAACTTACCTTTTGGAAATGCAAACTTTTGATTCTTGGCAAGGGCAGTCAGAACCTTGTAACTGTCAAAAATATATATGTAGTAACAGTTTTCTTATATTTTTTCAACATCAGTAAAGCTTCATTAACTATTATTTATTCAATGCATACTGTGTCAGGCATTGTGTTAGAGGTTTAGAAAGCGTTATCGTATTTAATTGCTACCACCCTGTAAAATAAACACAATTATCACTTCACAATTATTATATCATTTAACTGCTACCACTCTGTAAAATAAACACAATTATTATCTAGCTCTCATAGATGAGAAAAATGAAATTAAATAGAAGAAGCACTTTAAATACTCTGTACAAAATCATGCGGTTTCGTCAAACCAAGATTCAGATCCACATTTGCCTACTTCCAAAGCACATATTCTTTGAAATAAACTATGTAAAGGTTTTTAACTTTGTAACCTGAGATAATTTTAGGCTTAAAAAGTGGCAAAAATAGCACAGGAAGCTTTGTCTATCCCTTTGGCAGCTTCCTCTAATGTCGTTATCTCACATAAATTTAGGTCAACTGCAAAATTAACATTCACACAATATTATTTATTATTCTACAGACCTTATTCAAATTTTGCCTATTTTCTCACTAATATCTTTTTTTCTAGTTCATGTTCCAATTCAGAATCTCACTTTGCATTTGGTATCATGTCTATTTAATCTCCTCCAGAATATGACAATTCAGTCCTTGTCTTCCAACACCTGGCCACTTTTTTTGACGTTACCGATCATTTGTATGGTAGAACATCCTGTAGTATGGGTTTTTCTGGTGTTGTCTCATGGCTAGGGCTATACATTTTTGGCAAGAATGTGCCAGAAGTGATGTGACCTTCTCAGAGCATTGTATTTTTAGGGTACATGGTAACAGTATTATACATTACAAAGTAGAAATTTACTTTCCTATATTATCTTTGCTTTGTCATTTATAATATATTAAACTATAATCCAGCACTTCAGATCTCACTGGTAAGAAAGATTAAACAGTTCAAAAATGTGCCACATTACATCATTTAATAGATGCACAGTGGTATCCAAGTAGCCATGATTTGTTAGAAGATGCTTCAGATCCTTAACCCAATTAGCACTGAGTCTGCTTGTGCAGAGGCATCCTAGTAAATGTTGAATAATTAGCTTTCTTGGGCAGAACAGTCTCTTATTTTTCACCTTTGCTGATTCCGTGGTGTAAGTACTCCCACCATGGCCCATTTCATGCTATTAGCATTATGTCGCTGAACTCAGAGCCCAGAGGAGATGCGCACAAAGTCAGCTTCTGGGAGTTGGCACCAGTGGGCTCCAGCTTGCCACTGCAGTAATAGGTATTTATAGAAGGCATTTTCTTGATTCTAGGCTGCAGTTAGTAAAAGGCACGCACATATAAGCAAGACAAATTTGTAATATTCAAAATAGAATAACCATAAAAGACAAATACTATAACTCCTAAGAGTCATAATTAAGAATTAAGAAGAAGAAGAAGAATACCTGCTGTCTTTGTCTCAAGTCTTTAAATAGTGAAGTTACTTGATTCAAAGCCTTAAAAAAGTCATTTTTAGTTGTTCAATTTCTTAGTGTTGTTAAAAGTAACTTCGAAAACATGGGATGAAAGAGTGCTTGAACAAGAGGTAAAAAAACACCCTCTGCCTTACCTCAATTGATTTTGGTGACTTTTTTTAAAGTATCTTCTTAAGTCCTCACTCACTAGACACCATTACATTGGAAACCAGTTTAACGATGCAGTCTTGTCTTCCTTACTGCTTATTTTGCTAATGAGGTTACAGGTGATAATAACAGCAGCCGCTAGCGAGAGATTCATAAATGCCAATTTTAATTGAAAACTTAATTTAAAAAATATATATTCCCCACTACATCTTCGGCTTAAAACAGGTTTTCACAATTTAAATGTTTACATGCTACTCGGTAAGGGGAAATGCACACACTCTCATTGGAAGACTGCTTTCAGGTATTGAGTTTACTAATCAAATATGAAATATATTTTAAAAGCAACTGACAGGTAGCATTAATATCTCATACCTTTCCTACACATATCCCAATATGCATTTAAAGGAACCAATTTCACGTAAGAGTGTTTGTTTTCTTTTTTTTCAAATAAGTCATCATTTCTACATTCACTTAGAAGTTTTAATATTTTATGCACACTGTGGTGGGCAGAATGGTCCCCCAAAGATGTCCATATCTTAATCCCCAAAAGCTACATGGCAAAAGGAATTTTGTGAATGTGATGAAGTTAGAACCTTGAGCCTGGAAGTTTATCCTGGATTATTTGAGTGGGTCTAGTATAATCACAGGGCTCCTTATAATTGGGAGGCAGACGGGTTGGAGTCAGAGAAGGAGATGTGACGATGGAAGCAGGAGTCATAGAGATGCAGCCGCACACCAAAGCAGCTATTTGAAAGGCAACGAGTAGATTCTCCGCTAGAGCCTCCAGAGGCACACAGCTCTTTGACACCTTCATTTGAGCCCCCATAAGACTCATCTTAGACTTTTGACCTCCTGTGCTATTAGTTAGTAAATGTGTGCTGTTTTAAGCCAGTAAGTCTGTGGTAATTTAGTAAGCATCCGTAGGAAATTTATACACACGCAAAGCACACTTTAATGGGGGTTAGATTCATTCCTCTCTTTTATGATTTATTTTAGCTTCCATTTTTCTCATCCTTCTCATCTTCCTCGCTGAACGTAGGAACATTCAGGAAAAAAGAAATGTATGTAAAGTATTTATGGCCTTGATGTTCAAAATGGAACTGATGATTACTTCATATGTCTAAAATAAATATTTTTATCTGAAATCATAGTAAAGTGAATCAAAGTACAGTAAAATGAATTCGCAACTATTATTTTAATGAGAAAGAAGCCATTACTTAGAAAAATTAAAGTACTGTCACAGAATTAAAAGCTTATTGTGTCAAAATGCACATGCCTTAAAAATGTTTCTGTTCCTGGGTGGGTGGAGGGGAAACTTATTATATTGTGGTTTATTTGTGTTGACACAGTCAGAAAAATAATACCATTTAAAAAAAGATACTTTTGTGTGTCTTTCAGTTGGAAATCTTTTAGCTTAAACTATCTCTATGAAACAATAGAAATTAATGGAAAAAATATAACCCTAAAGTACTGTAAGATTTTTCAGTGTCCTTTGGATTACAGTTTAAATTCTCTTACAATGTCGAATGTATTTTTTCCAGGCTTGAAATCTTGGAAATAGGAAACCAGAAAGTAAAAACTAATCAGAATGCTCTTTTCCTTTGTCACACTAAATCAAATGGCTTATGTATGATAGAATAAATTCTCAAAACTGCTTTTTTTAAAAATTAAAGATGAATTTACACTTTAGTAGTATACGTATGATCTTCCATTCAGGTAACAGTGATAGAGTAGAAAGAACCATGAGCTAGGAATCATGAGACCCGGGATCTAGCTCTGAATTAGAACATGACCTTGAAAAATCTTTTAATGCCTCTTAAGTCCATTTTTAGTATCACTTGCCCTGCTTCTCTTGTAGGAAATAAGTGAGATATAATAAGTTTTAAAAATACATTGTAGACGGTCAGTTACTATTCAAATGGAGAATATAACTCAGGAAGACTCTTGAAACATCCCATAGAATTATGACACTCGGAAGTAAAATGTCCCCCAAATGTGTTCTTTCATTTTGTCCTTTAGAATTGTGTGTGCGTGTATGTCTGTGTCTCCCCGGCTTCTCATCGCTGAACAAAGTTCAGAAAACATACAGATTTTTACAATAACTATAGATATTGGATTTTAGACAAATTATTTAAGCTTATTTTTCAAAGCTAAGGACTAATAGAGGTTTACTTATTTGATTATACACATCTAGAAATAAAAAAAAACAGCATAATTGTTGTAAGCCTCCAAAGACATTGTTATGATGAGAATTAAGATTCAGGTTGCTCTTTTTAATATCATAACAAGCTCACACAACACCAATCACTTAGAAGAGGCCCGAGGTCATGGTAAATGGGTGGCCTAAAAATCAGATGAGATACTTGCTATTTCCAAATTATGGAGGAGGTGACAATTCAGCAACTAATGCTTATTAACTGAACTTTTTATTTTTCAAATGTGAATCAAGAACAGAAGAAGTAGGAAGGTGAGTCAGAAGCATAACCCGTATAATTATAGAAGCCTGCACAAAGACAGTAATAATCACGGTAAAAGATGTGTTCATTAGAAACACCTCACAACCATTATTATGCATGAGTTGTTCTGTAGTTGAAGATTTTGTTTCTAATTCTGTTTCTTAGCAGCTTGTCTGTAACATAACAACAACAACAAAAAGACTCAAAATCTGACGGAGCAAGAAAATCGTGGGCATGGGAGTACACGGAGGGCCTGGAAAGGATGGGCGGGGCCGAGCGAAGCAGGCCGCGGCGGGGACAATGCACAGGCAGAAATGAAGGGGAAAGCGAAATACAGAAAAAGACACGGGGAACATAGGAGGGTTAGCGGGAAACAAGTAGATAGGACAGAAGATGGGGCTGTTGGTCAAAGCAACCTACTTTGACAATGAAAGAGGGTTTGAGGCACCTAGGAAATAACCAGATATAGAGAATATCTGGGACTACTATGCTTTGGCAATAATCAATAAACAAGATACAGGTGAGCTGGAGAACGTTACAGTGTCGCATGCAGCAAGGCCTACATTCTCAGAAGCCTCGTCTCCTTGTATTCGAGGTGCTGTAGGAAGCTCAGGAGAAATATGTAAGAAGACAATCAAAGGAAAACATTAACATTGGCCCTAGACACATCCATCTGTTATTCAAAGGAAAAGGAAGGATTCCTGTGAAAATGAGAGTTCAGGGGTCTTGGGTAAGTTTGCATAAACATAATGTGAGGAAGAGGGAGACAAAAGGCAACTACAAGACAGGTAAATAAAGCCAATAATCAACCACTTTGATATTCTTAAGGTTTATTTAGGACAGTGAGGTAAAAAGGAGTTTATGCACGTACTGCAAGTAAAAGCTATGGATTCCAATGCCAATTTTGGCCTTAGAGGGATGGGCATGGCTAGTTGATAAAAACACTAGCTTTGGAATAAAGAAACCAATAAACAACAACAAAAGCCATTATTTGAATCCCAGCCCTAGCTAAGTAAAATCTTTTACAAGTTGTTGAAAGCCTAAGATTCTCTTGTTTTTTGTTTTTTTCCTCTGTAAAATGAGGATATTATTATTCCTTACCTCCAGATTACTGAAATTAAAAAAGAAAATCCATGATAAATTATAGTATTTATGTTTATGGTAATGTTAGCTACATCACTCTTAATATTAACTGTACGACCTTAAGCAGGTCCCTGAAGCCCTGTCCATTTTAGTTGCCTAATCTGTAAAACGGAGATGATGATAACAAATTGATGGTCTGGAGGGAGGCTAAACTAAAACCATCGACGCGGAGTGTAGCACGCTGCAGGCTCACAGTAAATACTGGCTGTTAGTACTTTAAAGTGCCCTGGTTTCAAAATAACCCACATTTCAATTTGTTCAGATAAACAAATATATTTATAACTCCTGATTTATTTTTTAGGTTATGTACGTGATGTATTCTATAGCCAGAGGAAGGAATCTGACACAGGTTGGTAACAATATTTATACTTTTCTTAGGAAAAGCACTGAGTTTTTTAGATCACCAAAATTCTGTTCGTCTGTCAAATTAGCTCTAAACTTGCTTTCGATTTTTAAAATTTCGTCCACCTCTTCTTAGCCATTATCATGTCCTCTGCCAGTAAAAAGACATAAGTAGTTGCCTCTGGGAAATAGAAAGTTCTGGAGATACCAAAAGTCTCAAGATTTGTTCTCTGAAAGGCTAGTTGAAAGTGACAAATTAAATTTATTTTTGAAACACTTCCTGATTTCCATTAGATCTATTTCCTCCATCTCACCATCACTCTTTCAATGCTATTAAAGCCATGAGGGAAGTCCTTATTCCTTCAGGTGCTTAAGAACATAAGACTAAGTTTCCCTCACGGTATTTTCTGTTTAATTGTATTCAAAAACCCGTATCAGCCATGTTTTTGTAAACAGAAATTAACAGAGATAATGTTAGCTAGAAGCTACATTATTATAATTTATTTCCGAATTTTAAAAAAGCGCACACATTTAAAACAGCTATAATTAGAGCAGACTACAACTCAGTCTCCTTTATTGGGGATCCATATTGCTGTCATTATAAATGTCACTTTTCAGCACCATGTCTATTACCAAACAGAGCTCAATTTGAAATGCCAGTTTTTGTGAACAACTTTATCCATTTGTCCAAATGGTATTTGGACAAGGGGAGAAGTTTTTCTCTTTGGGTTCATTTTCAGGTTGTTAGCCTAACCTAAAATAGAGCTTCTTTAAAAGTCTGCCCGAATGTTTACTTAAAACAGAGAAGGGACAGCTGAGTGCTGAGTGGTAGTGTTACATTGAGTGAAGACACGACTGTAAATAACTCTGCAGTTTGGAAATGAATGATGCTTTTGACAGAGATGATTATGTCGTATTGACAACATTGATGTCAAACGTGGAGTGAAAATATGAGATTGACTATCAGCAGTTTCCACCAGTGATCACTTGAAATAGCTTCTCTGAGATAAAGGAACAGTAACATATGCATTCTTCCCATTCCCTCTACTTAACACTCTTTTTCTTAGTCCAGTTCCACTTTGGGGGTAAAAGGCCTAGTGTTCACACTTTGTCAAAAGAGGATCAAATACTCTTAGCTGTTTCTTTTTAAGTTAATCGTTTCCAGGGCATCATTAGTCACTCTTCCCTCCCAAACAAGGGAAGCCAAAACACCCAAAAAAAGAAGCCAAGCCCTGAACTTCTATAGAAGTAATTATAATTTACAAGTTAGACCTGACATATCTGAAATAAGGCTGGTGTAATGGAAACCTCACATGGGGCGCTGAGCAGCCTTCAAAGTCATTGTTCACATAACTGCTAAATACTGGCTTACATTTCTGGGATGGAGAATATTCTTCATGGTAAGTTTTTCAGCCTGGAAAATTGTCATATCTTGGAGAGACTTGATGAGCAAATAACTTCTCCTAATCTAGCTCTCCATTTTATTTACTTGTTGTATGATCGAGGTTCTTTGGCTAGTATTTTTACTGACTAGAAACTATGCTCTGTTTAATATGCACTAAAAGTGCTTGTATTCTTTAATGTTCATATTTAGACATGCAAAACAATGTAAATATTTATTATAACTAAGATACAGGGTAAAAGTTAGCAGACTGCATTTATTGAACATTCTGGGGTTAGATAAATATACTGTGGGTAAGATCTGTAGGTCGTTAAATCTGGACTTGGTCAGAAGAATTTGGGGAGGAATTTGTGAGGGCATAGAATGTCTGTATGGAAAATACTCAGCTCTCATCCTCAGAAACCATACTGGAATATTTATCTTGGCATGGAGCGATATCACTTAGGCCCTGGTGCTCGTCTTGCCATTGTAACCTTTCATGTGGCCATGCGCCAGTGAAGCGGCTCATCTGTGGAAGGCACAGTTCTTACAATATGATGTTTCTCTTTGGGGTGCAGAGACAGACAAGGGACTTTTTTTTCTTTTCTTTTGGAAAACAAATGTTGTGAGATTTCTATCAAAGAATATATGATTGTGACCTGGTATAGAAAGTATCCACACTCTTTAAAGCAAGTGCCCCTTTGTGAAATGTGTCAGTTTTTGAAGGCTTGAAACTTAGTAAGGGGTTTATCAGTTCATTGTCAGAGTCACTTACACAGAGATATTCTCTTCATAAAAGGAAAAATAACATCCATGAAAGGTGAGAAACCTAAGAACACACTTCAATTAAAGAAAATAAAATAATTTATTAACTCTATGATTTCATTTAAAGATTGCCTTGAAATGTAATTTAACAATTCACCTCTGCAACTGTGTTCTACAAATCTGAATGTGTGTGTGTGTATATATGATTTTTTACCACAACATCCTAATTTCTCCCTCATGTGAGATGATGGGGTTTGGAAGATAGTTTTTAGGGTAAGAGATTGTCTAAAGGCTATAAAAATCTTAACTAGATTTCAGTTTATTTGCTAGTAAAATACATACTTTTTGCAACAGACCTTTTTCATGATACAGAAATGTGGGAGACCATTCATCACTGTGGACATTCTAACTTTTACCTTAACTCCTTGTGTCCCAGCTTCCTTCCTTGCAAGATGATAGAACTGAACTAGCTCATGTCCAGGGTCTTTCTGACTCTAAAATTTCATCAATTTATGATCCTTAATCACAGAACTAATTCTTTAAATATTCTCAGATGGAGGCTTTTTTATTTCAAGCTGAATTTTCATTAAGTATTTGATCCTTTTATTTAGTTTAATGTTTTGACAGAGCTAGTAAAGCTCCCCTCTTTACCAAGGCATTTAAAAATACTGTCTCTCTGAATGTCACCATTGTGTTTAGTTGGTTTTGTTCACTTTCACAAAGCACTAGAAAATTTCATGTGCACCCCCTATGTTGGCATTTTCTTTTAATATCTTCATTGTATTCTAGTGGGTCAGGGCGATGAGAGGTTTTGTATTTGTTCGGATTTAGAAAATGAATGTATTAAAAGGCCTTGCCTGATATTTCTCTCTCTTATGTTCTCTATCTTTTTCTGCAAAGTAAACAACCACAGTGGGGCCCATACTGTGCTAGAGTATCTATAACTAAGGGGAGGGTATGCTTTTTGCCCTCGGGCTTCCTACAGAGTAGGGAAGATATGTATTAACAATAAATTATAAATAATTTTATAATTGCATTAAGAATGAAAGGGAGAAGATACAAAAACTATGCCTTAGTGGAAGTGATTTATACTGTGTTATTAAGAAATGCTTGTTTTAGAAGGCGGTATTTGTTTGCTTGTTTATTTATTTATTTATTTATTTAATTGAGTGTTCTATTACAGTTGTTTCATTTTCTTCCTTTTATCCCCTCCACCCTGCACCTCATCCCACACTTCTTAGTCCATGTCCATGGGCTGCACACACCAGTTCTTCGACTTCTTAATTTCCCACACTACTCCCAGCCTCCCCTGCCCACTTTTTTTTTTTTTTTTTGGTCAACATTTTCCAGCCACCACTTTCCCCAGCCCCACCCACCCCCACCTCCCACCTTCAACCCTTCCCCCTTTTGGCATTGTCCATGGGTCCTTTACGAGTATTCCTTGATGACCCTTCCCCTTCTTTTCCCCTGTCATCCCCCTCTCTCCTCCCCTCTGGCTACTGTCAGTTTTGTTTTTTATTTGTGTTGCTGGTTATATTTTGCTTGCTTGCTTATTTTGCTGATTAGGTTCCACTTACAGGTGAGATCCTATGGTGTCCCTTTCACCTCCTGGCTTATTTCACTTAGCATAATGCTCTCCAGTTCCATCCATGCAGTCACGAAGGGTAGTAGCTCCTTCTTCCTTTCTGCAGCGTAGTATTCCATTGTGTAAATGGACCATAGAAGGCAGCTTCAAGTAGCCTCTGAAAGGAAGAGTAGGGTTTGGCCAGGTGGGAGGTTCAGAGGGAGAGCAGCATGGACTCAGCAGCAGCATGTGCAAGGACTCTGAGGCCTAAAGCGGTTGGGACTTTCGAGGTGGCCAGTGTGTCAAAATATGAGACCAAACCCTGAACTTCTTTGGATGAGTTTGTAGGAAGTCATACAAAAATTCTGTATTTATTTTGAAAGCAGGTGATTTGGATAATATAACTTATTGTTAGAAACGGGGCACTTCAGAGAATGAAAGTAGGCTGTTAATGATGAAGCTGACAATAGGCATAAACCAGGACTTGCCCCCCATGAAAACAGAACAAATCGTTATCTACTTAATGATAATATAACGACAATTACATACTTTAGGCAAGGAAGTAATAAAATTTGGCATATGTTTTTGAAATGTCACCCTGGCTACTACATGCAGAGCGGATTGGAGGAAAGTAAAAATTGAAGCAGACCCTCGCGATAGTCTAGATGAGAAATGAGACATAAAAAGTAAACAAGTTTTAGATGTAATTTGGCCATAAAATTAATAGAACTCAGGGATGGATTAGATGTAGGTAAGGAGAGAAAGGGGGGTGTCAAATGCCTACAGAGTTTCCAGTTGTGAAACTGAGTGAATGGAATTTATTAAGATGTGGAAAATTAAAGCAGCAACAAATCTGGGGCAGAAATGGGAAAAATCAAGATATTATTTTAGGGATTTTAAGTATAAGATGCCCGATGAACCTCCAAATGGAGGTGTCATGCAGAGATTTCTACCTGAGATAGCGACCTGTGCAGCGGACAAAAACTTAGGGGCTGTAAACATCCAGGCTTTGCAGTAAGAGAATGTCTAAGATTACTGGGAAGTAACATTAATGTAATAAGAGAGGACGACCCAGGACTGGGTCCAGAGGGCTGCAAAAGTTAAGTGATAGGTAAAGAAGGAATTAACAACAACGTCTTTTGAACAATTAAGAGGATGCATTCTGTACACTTCTCAAGAGGCCTCACAGGAATTAGTTTCTTTGCCCCTTTTGCTTCCCTCAATGACCTTGGTAACACGCCTCTTTTGCCTTATCCTCCCCGCCCACTTTACGCTCCCAAGGGCCACACGCTCATTCCCTTGGAACACCTCTCGAACCAACGACACACACGCCCTCGGTTCAGACTCTTCTGAATCTGAGAAGAAAGAACCAAAGGAATAGAAATATGAGCAGGAGAGTGTGTTATTGCAAAAGGCTGCGTCAGGGGGAAAGGCATGGGGACGGATGGGAATGTGGCTGAGAGGTTGAGAGCAACCCAAGAAATAGTTTGGCGATATAAATCACTGGTGATCCAAGAAAGAACTGGGGTGGAGGGAGGGAAAACAAGATTGCCTTGGGAAGTGAGGGAGTTGATTCGGGTTTGAAGGGAAGCTGAGGAATTAGGTACTAGTTGGAGCAGAAATGTGAAATCAAGGGAACGTTTTGTTTTGATTCTCATTTTTTTTTCATGTGAATGCTGATGAGAGTGATCCACCAGAGAGAAATGGAAGAAATGGGAAAGGTGATTAAAAAATGTTACTTGAAACACCGCAAAAGACCGATTTTTGAAAGAGGGTTACTTCCTCCTTTGTAATAAGAGGAAAGAAGGAGATAACTAGATGAGCGAGTGCAGACGAAGACTTAGTAATGAGAAGATAACGTAGCCTATAATGTGGTTTCTATATTCTCAGTGAACTATGAGGTCAGATTTTGTGCTGAGAACAAATGGGATGGGACAGTGGAAGGAGCACAGAGAAGGTATTGAATAGTCGCTGTGATGGTGAGTAGGAAATCATTTTAGTCTCTCAGTGTTAAATGACCATTTGAGGCTGGTGATCATTAATGAACCATCACCCCAATCTTCTCAGGTGTAAGATTTTTCTCCAGCTGTGCTTAGCTCCGTGGGTGCTGGTCCAGAGAAAACGCATTGTTGGATTCATCACTGGGTTTCACAAAGTGATGGAAAAGAAAAGAGCCCAGGGCATCCGGGGTATTTGCCAAGGAGTCACTATTAGAAAGGCTCTGAAACAGGACCTAGTGAAGGAGGGAAGTGAATTCCCGAGGGGGTTGGTAAATAGCAATGAGGCAATAAGGATAAAGGACTGCAGTTCCCTACGAGGTCAAAGAATCATCACAGTGGGGATGCTCCAGAAGAGTCCAAGGTGTGATAAGGAAAGAGGATCTTTAAAGGTATGATTTTGCTTGTGGTACGGGTTTTGGTGATGAACTCTTAGGTATTACATTTCTCAGCATTCCTACAAATTCAGTTCTATGCTGCGATCGGGATACACAGGGATGGCCTACGTTTGATTTTGTCTTAGAAAAATTGCCTTTACCTTTTCCCGGTTTGTCTGAGGCATCCCTTTGAACTGGGCATGGATAATCACATTACCTGTTCTAGAAGGCAGTACAAATCTCATGTGGTTTTCTAAGAGTCTTGGAGCCATATCCGTCTCCTTCTGCTTTACTGTGGGACTTCAGGGACAAACAAAGCTACAGAAGTCCTGACATTAAACACAAATGGCATTACTCCTCACAGAAATTTATAACGTCCAATTTCAACAATATTACAATTGTCATCTTATGTCCTTTATGTACCAAACTATTGACAGGTCTGTAACAATGCCATGATTTTTTTTTTTTTCTGAGACTTTGCATGTGTCAGTTGCCTGAAATGGCTTCCTTCTATTATATCATATTCTTCCTTCAAAACCCCTTCAAATATTATCTCCTATGTGGTATCCTACTTGACCATGTCTGGCCTTCCTCTCAGTTTTGTTAGTTCATCCATCCTCTGTGCCACAATAGAATTTTATAACTTAGTTTTAAAATACTCTGTTATAATAATTTATTTACAGGATTGTCTCTTTACTTGACTGTGAGTTTATTCATCTTTGTATCTTTAGTGCCCAGCCCAGTTTCTGGCATATTTTAGGTGGTAAGCAAATATTTATTTAAAAAAATTAAGAAATGAACTGAAAAATTCCATTTACCTCTTATAAAGCATGCAGCCGTCACTGGCAACCGTCATGGTATTAAATGGCATGCACAGTTACAGTCCTGTTTACCGACTCTTGCATTGTTGACTCTCAGAAGAAAAGCGTCACAGAACACATTTACATAATGAGGCATATCTATAATCTGGCATTTGTGATTCCTGTGCTCTTGTGGGCTGAGTGTGGATTAGCCCGTGGCGAGAACTGGGAAACTATGCAGTACTTTCTATTTATGAGAGGACGTGGGAGCAGGGATTAAAATGCAGAATGGCAATCAGATTAAAAGGGCTGATGAGATCCTCAGTACATTTCTCAAGCCTTCAGAGAACCCGAGGGAATAATCTTGGGAAGACTATAGGCCACTGAGGAAAGGGAGAAACTAGACTTCTTATCACAAAAATAATAAAAGATAAGATGAAACCCACTTATCTGATTTTAGAATTTTATCTGGACACAGACACCTTCCAATTATTTATTTATACATTGGGGTCTCAAACTCTATCTACTTCCACTCCAAAGGAAACTCTTAAATAATCAAATAAAATGTTGAGGTTTCCTGCCCAAGCTATTCAAAGAAGAAGGGGAGAAAAAACTTAAGGGTTTTGAGATATTTTTTCTAATAACTTATTTTTAAGCAGAATATCAAGAATTATTACTTGCTTTATGTTATTTAGCAGAGAAAAGGCTCAGTTTTTACTAAGCATATTTGTATGCATCAGATTTACCTATTCTTAGTGTTAACACAAGCCTAAATACAAATGCTTCCTTTTATCTTTATATTAAGGAATATAAGGCATTTGCTAAATGTGAAAATCCTTCAGAAAGGTCAATTTTCTCTCAAAGATGGGGTCTAAATGTTTCTATATTCTCATTTACAATAAAAACTCATTTTAAATTACTTTAACCACTTATATTTAGCATACACTTTAGACATTTGAATAACATGCTTTTAATAATACCAATCTTATAGTCACACCAGCTTTATTTTGCCTTTAAAAATATATTTCCTTTTTAACATAGTAGCTTAAACTGTTAACTCTATTCACAGCTTTAGGAGAATGACAGGGGTGGGTGATGGGAATTTTCCACATAAGGAAACTGAGGGCAACAGTTTGCTTCACCAAAGCCATGGCTAACACTTGGGAAGTAAATAACTAGTCTGAGTTTTTAAGACACAGAGGCAAAGTAATAACACAAATTGTTTTGGATGTCCTGGTACCCAAATAAATAGATTTTTATTTATGTGTTTGTCTTTGTTTCTCCCAACTTTAAAAGATTCTATGTTTGGAGATGAGGAAGAGGGGGCATCTGTGTGGCTTCAGAATATCTAAGAATGACCTTAGATTTAAATCAGAATAAGAAAGGAAATATTAGAAAAGACAAAAAGAAGCAGGGAGTCAGTATGATTGGAAGAATGGAAGAAGACACGCAAAGGAAAAAGCTATACGTGGTTGGGTTTGCAGGGTTCTGACAATCACCTCCAAAACCTGGCTCAGACCCTGCTCAAGTGGTCCCAGTTTAGAGGAAAGGTAGCTAGGAAGTCTCCTGATGAGCTGTTATTAAGTAACAGCCTCCTTTATCTGGAGTGTCTAAGAGTAATGACAATAATAGCAATATCTGCCTATGTGGACAGAGGCCAGGAGTCAGAAATAACATAAGGTGGTAGCTAACGAACAGCCCAGATATGGCAGGCAGAGCGGCAAAGTAAACCTTAATATTTGGGTCCATGCATTGGAGGAAATGGAAAAGGAGAAACAAAATCAAATACCTTGAACAGTCGCTACTGATTTGCATATTTCTAAGCAGAATGGAAGACAACTTCCTAAATTTTAAGTCGCGTTTTCTAAATCATTGACTTTTCTACATTCATTTGGGAATTCCTGTTTTGGGGGATTATCATGCATTAAGTTTTCCTGTTTTTGTTTATTTTATTTTATTTTATTTTATTTTATTTTATTTTGTTTTGTTTTGTTTTGTTTTACTTTATATTTTCCTCACAAATGTTTTCTACCAATTACCAGGGCACCGGCATGCACTCATTGAAGACTTAATCACTCTCCTAGATAATTTTCCATATTAATTCTATTATCATCTTGCATGATTTCCACAATCACGTGGATAACACTTTCAGCACCTTTTTAAAAATTTCTTCTACCTTGACGATCTTCATCTTTCCTCTTCAGTCACCCAGTTCATGACTGGAATGGGTATTCAACTAGTACACACTAGCTAGTAAAATACGTATACTAGATGCTAAACACTTTCTGACCAGGTGCTCTACCTCCCTCTGCGGTTACTCTCTGCTCCCATGGGACCTTTCCAGAATTCTCAGTTCGGCATTTGAAGGGCAGATCCGGGGTCATGTGTAGAGGACCACCAAGACCCTGCTCTGGCTCTAGAGGCAGCAGTGCCTGAAATGTTTTGAATGTCAGCCCTGTCCATGGCATACACACAATCTTATCAACATCTGAGACTACTTACCCCCCACCCCAGAATTATATGCCCCTAATTTACACTCTAATTTTCCAATTCTGTCTTTCCACTTTTCATATTCCTTTGCTCCCCTTTGCTTGTTCTACCACCTCACTGAACACCCCCTCCCCTGAGCACTCAATTTGCTCTCAGACTGTGAGCTGTTCTGCCTTCACTTTCTTCTCTGTTAAATCTTGGTCTATTACTTTAACTCCATTCTCTCCAACACCATCTCATTTTATTACCTTGTCCTTCTACCACATGTGCTCTGTAAAATTTAAATTAAATTAAATCCACAATCTATCTTCTTTGATCTTACAACCACCCAAGCTTTGAAGAGAGCTGGCGAAAACCAAATAAACTCACAGATTGTTATGTGCCTCAGTACCGCCTGGTGGCTTTTACAGCCCAGGTCAGCTCTGTTGTTCCTTATTACTTATTCCAAATTCATAGCTCTCTCCTCTAGTGCCTAACCCGTCTCTCAGTATGGGCCCTTCAATTCCACCAGAGATTTTACTTCAATTTCAGAGAGAAACTTGATATTCTTTGGCACAAGAATACACTCGTCTTCATATTCTGCTACCTCAGGCTTCTGGAAATTTGACCACTTCTTTATGTTCTTCCTCTCAGAGCCAAGAGAAGAAGTTTCCCTCCATTGTTCAAGGCTGCCACCTTCTCATGATTTTTTTTTTCAATTTCATCCTTTTTCATCACCCCTCCGACTTTACTCCATCATTGATTCTGACTTTCCTCCTCCATACTGGGTCATTTCTCTAAGTTTGAAAATGTGCTCTCATTTTAAAAAAGAAAACCCGAGTTCTGGCCAGGTGGTTCAGTTGGTTGGAACATCGTCCTGTACACCAGAAGGTCGTGCGTTTGATTCATAGTCAGGACACATACTTAGGTTGATCCCTGGTCAGGATGTGTGGGAGACAATTGATAGATGTTCCTCTCTCACATGGATGTCTCTCTCTGTCTCTCTGTCTCTCTCTTTCCATTCCTCTCTCTCTAAAATCTATAAACATGTCCTCAGGTGAGGATTTAAATTTTTTTTTTGAAAAAAAAAAAAGAAAACCCAATTATTTTTCTACCAGATGACTCTCCTTGCTACCACTATTTTTATTAATTTGTTTTATTAGAATTGAAACCATTCTAATTAAGGTCACCATTGTTTTACCATTTGTCAAATGCAATGGACATTTTTTTCCCTTTCACTTCACCTAAACTTTCTGAAGCATGTAACACTATTGACAATTTCCTCTATTGTAAGCTGCTCTGTACCCTGGACCTACAACATCGGCTTGTCTGTCTGTGTGATCACAGCTCAGCTTCATTCAGTTAGCTATCAACTAAAGCATGTGTTTCCTCCTGGGTTCTGTCAGTCTTTGTTTCTTCAGATGTTTCTCTCTATCTGGATTACCTTCTCTGTAATTAAGTTTTAATAATCATTTATATGATATTTTCATCTGTCTGTAAGTATCTCCAGCTAGCTAATGATGATGACATTAAAATTAATAGTAATTATTTATTGGATTAGCTTTTATTAATCACTTTTTTCAGGTGCTGCGCTAAGGTATTTTCTTACATTAACTGATTTACTGATCAAAATTCCTGAATTTCCCCCCCATTTTTATATCTGAGAGATGAAGCAAATTTCCCATGTCACACAGAAATTAAGTGGCAGAATTAGGATTTAAAGTCAGCTTATCTGAGCCCAAAGCCCATACTTTGAACCATGTTACTGAACCTGATATATCCAAACTTTAACTCATATTCCCCAAATTTTTTATCATCCTATATTATGCTTCAACAAACATAATCATTTAAAGCAAAGCCCAAAACAGAAAACTTGAAGTCATGCTGGATTCCCACCTCCTCCATGCAGTAAGCCATCAGCTCCTGCTAAAAGCTCGTACCTCTCCCCTACATCCTTACCTAGTGGTACTTAGTTCAACGGTCTCGTTATTTCCCTCCTGCTTTATTGAAAAAGCTGGCCGATTGGATTATGCACCTTCTGTTCATCTTGCTGTCCTCCAATTTATCCTCCAGGAACTGTTTATCTTCTTATACCATATATCTGATTATATCACACTGCAGATAAATCCCTAATGACTCACCATATCCTACGGAAGTATCCCTCAAAGTGAGTTTTGTGTATCACTTTCCATCGGGATCACCTGGAGAGCCTGTTATATAAAACATCCTCTGGAAGCATACCAGGATTTCTGAGTTAGAATTGTTGGTGGTAGGACGTAGGCTCTATATCTTTAACAAGCTTCCTATGTGATCCTTTTGCACACTAAAATTTGAGAGCATCTGGTTTCCAGATCAGGTGCAAACACTTCAGAATTTCTGATAAATACCATCTGACTCTGGCTCGTCTCCTTCGTTCACCTCAATTCTTGCCACTCTTCCACCCATTCTCTGAACTTCCAGGTACGCCAGACTTGTTGCAGTTCCCCCTAATACCAAGCTTCCTTAAGTGGGGGGACTTCGTCTGCGCCTGACCTACTGCCTGAAAGCCCTTTTCCCTGTGCAACTGGCAAGTTATTGTGTGCATCTTCAGGTGAATGTGTGTGTTGCATACCTAGAGTCCCAGCTAGACTGAAAGTTTATTCCAGTACAGTGTGAGCTACATTGTTACTGGAGCTGCGTGTCCTGAAATCCCCATTTAAAAAAAAAAAAACAACTGCCATTTCAAGTTCAGGTCGTGTGTAAATCAAGTTATGGCTGAGGAAAATGGAATTAATGTGAACTTGGCATGTACTCCGCATGTAGGTACTTGAATCTTTTAGCAACTTCTCTGTGGTTCATGACTGATTATTTGGTTGGCAATTCACATAAGCTTTTTGGAGAAGAAATTCACATTTGCTGGCATCTCTCCCAATGAATACACCAATGGAAATGAAAATCAAAAAAGCTATTTGGTCACCTACCAAAAGCTCTAATCAGAGAAATGTTAGAAGGAGTAACTTAATTGAAATCTCTCTGTTCTGTTTATATTGATGTGTCACACTCATAAATAATCCAGGAAGGGGAGGGATATGGTTAATCACATTTATCGTTAGATGTTGAACTGTGCATTAATCTTCACAATTTGATCTGTAAACGTGAGATCCTCTCTTTGCAGATGAGAAAACTGAGCTCAGGGATGACAAGACTTGGAAGAGGCACCCAACTAAAGAGGAGACATTTGGAATTCGAACGCAGGTCTTTATAGTCTTTCTTCTACTTTAGGGATGTTTTCTTATTTTGAAGCACAAGGGTATGGAAATTTTGTCTTAGTGAATAAAACTTGGTTCAGACTTTTTTTCCTTTGACCAGTAGAAATATTCTATGGCGTTCTTTTCCAATAAGAGACAACGTTACCTACCACATGAATTAGTTCCTTTAAGTTTTAGAGAGTGACATTAAGGGTAATATTTTCAATTTTTTCCTAACTGGTCTTTGTCTTCAACAAGCCCAAAGAAGAGTAACATACTGCCCACTACTTCGAGAGGAGGCGTTGAATGCTATACCTGTTTGCCAGATTGGTTTACCTGACCAGTAGTGAAGGGGAAAACAAAGCCAGGGAGTTCAAAGCAATGAGTTCCCCACACCCTCCCTTTGCCCCTCCTTACCAGCTCCCTTTCCTTTCCCATGCCCTGTCTTCGGGACACCGGGACAGCTGGTTATCCATCTCATTTCCCTAACAGTTGCATGCTGACTCTGTCACCAAGCTGTGCATTTGTTAGAACATTTGATTCTTTTTTATAAGACTGATGAGGAAGAGATGGCAGAAGTACTGTGCATTGTTTCTCTTAAGGTTCATGATGCTCTGTGTGTATGTGTTCGTGTGTTCATCCCCCTAAGTCAGGGGAAACTATTAGGAGAGAGCCAGATCCCTTTAATGAGCCTTGAGGTAATGCAAAATTTATGTGCCTTCACCTGCAGCTGGGTGAAGCCTGGTGCACAAACAGAAAGGGGGGAGGTGGGAAGGGTCAGTTGTTTATGGATTTACTGAAGCAGGTACCCTGGCTGCTACTGGGCATGCTGACCCACTTGTTCATTTTTTAGGAAGAAGTGGATACTTTCAATGGGAGAAACTCAAACATCAGATTTGCTCCTTGGAGCATTAATAAAAGGGCTCAGTTAGCTTCATCTCATTATTTTACTATGAGTATTGACTTTGGCCTAGAGTCATGTATAGATAAAATGGTGCAAGGGCTTGTCCTAAGTGATTACTCAGAATTACAAATCATTTCACGTGTAACTGAATACTGCAGTCTAGCTGGCACCCTGCCCCTTGCTACTCCCCCCTCCCCTTCCTCTAATAGGAGCGCAAATCCAGCTTTGTCTGAAGAGGCAATTAATCTTATTCACTGAAAGCTGAATTTTAATTCACCAGCATGTGGAGGACATATTTGCCTATCACACAGAATTAGTTTAACAGAGAATTTAGAAAAAAACAATATTGGAGGTCTTGGCATTCTTGGATAGGCAAAATATCTTGTAGGTACATTCCTTTATTAGCCACCTACATACTACAGATAAAAGCTTCTTTTTATAATAATAGCTCTATTAGGGGTTTATGTCATATTTGAAAGTGGCTGATTTACATTTTATTTTATGTAAAGACACCCACAAGATATGTGTGTTTTGGGAGAAATGAACCTAAGGTGAGAAAGATAAGCTGCAGCTTTCTAGAGATTCTAAAAGGCTATTATTTTTAAGGGCACAGTTTCGAGATGATCAGAAAAATAAAAGGACACATAAAAATTCTAGACAGCCTAAATACGTCCAAATAAAATCATGTAGAAGGGTTAGCATTAAGGTACCAAGCAGACGGCACTGCCAAAGCGCCGCCGGGGGTTCTCACGTGAAACCTGTTAGGCGAGTGCCCGGTTTCCCTCCTGCTTTGGCTGAACTGTTTTCCCCTGAGCAGGACCCTCGTGTTTTGTCTGAGGTTTGCTTCATGTGTAGACAAAGTGTTAAAACGAAAACAAAAACAAAAAACACAGAAACAGAAAAGCAAAAAAATAACCCTCCGGAAGCAGTTTCTTAATTCAAGAGATTTAGACAAGAATACGATTTAATGCATGTCCATGCTTAGTGAGATATCAAGTTCCCATAAGGTCAGGAAACACATGGGCACTGTTTTGTACTTCTATTTAACATGGCACTGGTCAAAGGCGACCTTACAGTACAGGCAAGTATCAAAACGTGTTACCGCCTCCTCCTCAGTGAAAGGGGGAATTGAATAATAATAAGAATGCAGACGATCTTCTATGCCAAATAATAATTAGTAGCACATAAACCTTAAGGGTTTACTCTAAGATAGTTAAAAGCTGCTATTGGCTTCTCTGTGACTCCTTCTTCACTTATGATTGTCTTACCCCCTGGAATTAACTCTCAGACATGATTGCTTCCGTTGCCCCTTCCAGGAGGGCAGGAGGGCGCTGTTGAACGCTTAATAGTGAGATGAGGACTCAGGTAACAGTGGAAATCACAGTGGAACTCTTCTTGAATTTGTCTTATGTTCTGAGAGTCACTTTTCCTCCCCTTTGTTTTTATTGTTGGTGGGCATGGAGTGGAGGTTAGCCAAATGCAGAGAATCTACCAGATTAAATAAGCCTGAGAGTCACCGAATGTCATGGTGGAACTGTTTAAACTAAGCACAGGGCTGTGAAGTCACAAAGCTTTATTGCCTTGTCAAACCATTGGCAGTACTAAACCTGGCAATTATTCTTACTGGAAGCAATTTAAAATTTTAAGGTTTTCACATTATTATCAGAAAATATTGCTTTATGTGCCAAAATATATATTTTGGAGTCCCTGTGTAAACTTTGTTTTAGCTACATAATGTTTAGAATTTAAATTACACAGAACTGGAATTTGGATGTGTAAAAGCACAGAATCACATATTTGCAAATAGGCACTTGCAAATGTTCCAAGACTTGAATGATGCTTTGGATGTACAGCAGTGTCCATCATTTGCTTATTTTTTGTATTCTCTGTCACTATGTGAGGTGCCTAAATATATATTCAGGGAAGATGTCCTCTTTTGCAACTCTGTCGACAATTTAGGGGTTATATCTTCAGTGCTGCAGTTATTTGAGCTGGTAAGACAAAATAATTGAAAAGGCAGGGCTTTCAATATTTCTCGTTACTTTTCAAAGTATATGAAAAATGTTCTGTTTCATTCTTCCCACATACTACTTGAAATACACACTCTTTAGGGGAGGTTTTGGGTACTATTCAACTTACTCCTTTCATCTCAGCTTGCTAGTGTCTTTGACAGTATGAAGGTGAAGAAACCCTTCACCAGACCCTCTTTTGGATGGAGAACTTATCCCCACTTTCTCCATCAAAAAAAAAAAAATCTATTCAGGAATCAATGACCCCAAATAAGTAGGTATATTTCCATGAAGAATTATTCTTTCAAGCCTCTAATCTTCTATCTGGATATTCCCAACGTCTGTCTGCTTAGAGGGGGTCTGTTTGTTAAGGTAAGATTAATTGACATGTTAATGAATATAATTAAGTTCAATGTGATCAGGACTATGTTCAGGCAAAACCTTATGAAGTGGGTTCTATTATATCCACTCACAGTTGGGAAACAGAGGCCCTATCAGTTATATATATCACATAATTTGCTCAAGGTAGAGGAGGTAAGATTTGAACATGGGTCTTTGACTCCAGAGCCTATGCTTTAAACTATTTTGCTGTCTTTATCTTTTTATAAATTATGAAGAATATATAATTTTAATAGATTAAGATATTAAAGTGATGAAAATGGAAAGCAGGGAGAGAACCAGAGTTATGAGAATTTCTTTCCATGTCTTAATGTCTCTACATCCTGTCTCTGTTACTGAAGAACATGAAGATTCTTAGATGGTTTCTTAAGCCTCTTGCCGAGCGGCCTGAGCCATCTAAGGGCTTGTAATAAGGGTTAGCCTTCCATGGTACATGAAAGCGGATTCCTGGGTTCACAGGTGTAGAGCAGGCTGTACGTGTTAAATTTATTTTGAGGAATGTGAGGATGTTTTAGCTTGCAGTTAAGCAATCCCAAACAGTATGAGATTAAAAAAATAAATGTCATATAATAAGTTTGAAGGTGGGTAGCTATCTCAGGGTCAGGTAATCCAGCAGCTGCTCAACTGTATCACCCAGGATCCAGATTCTAGTCCTCTTCCCGCTTTGCTGTCTTCAGGATCACAACTCCCACCCCTATTGGTCTCAAGATGGCCACTCAGTTCCAAGCATCACACCTCTGTATACCAACGCCAGAGGCGGAAAATGCAACTGCATGTACCTTGTGTATTTTTGTTAAGAAAAACTTTCCTGAAAGTGCCTCTAGAATATTGCTCCTCACATACCATGTATCACCACCTACGACTTGGTCCCACGTTCGTCCTGAAACCAACCACTGATAAAGGAAATGGAACATGTTCCTCTGATTAATGATGATTTTTCAGAGTCAAATTGGCTGAGTGGCCCCACGACAAAATAATTTCTTTGCTGTCAGGGTACCCACGGGAAAGTGAGTTCCACTAGGTGTCCCACACACCAACTCAGTGCTGCAGACGGGGGAAGAAGTAAAGCACGTGGGAATCACTGGAAGGAGAAGCCCCTTCCTCTTCCAGTGCACACCGCTGCCCCCAGTATCAAAGATGAACGTCCTGCCAGCTGGCAACGAGTAATGTTCCACTATCACAAGCAGGCAATGAAGGATGGCTTTGGAGCCGAGAGGCAATAAACTGGTAACTGGCACAGCTGGCTTGGCTGTCAAATCATAGCTCTTTCATAAGAGCCTTCTGAGATGCTGACGACATGAGCACCCAAGTAGGTTTTATGAGAAGAAATAGCTATAGAATTTACTCTAGAAGTTATGGTGTGGGCACTAAGAGCAATAGCTATTTTTTAACTCAAAGAAATATATCAGAAACCTTAATTTTCTATATATACACATATATAGGCTTTTATATATATATAAATATATATATGCTATATATATAAATTTATATATACGCTATATATATAAAAATATATATAGCGTATATATATAATAGTGTGTTATATTTGTTTAAAAGAATGTGAGAAGTAGATAAATTATTTCCCTAGGAAAATAGGAATCTTCATGCCAAAGCCTAAATAATGGTGAGTTCCCAGAATCTTAGTGATTGAAAAATAGGTTGGAGAGAAGAGAGAAAAGATGAAATTATCAAAATCTCTTGGCTATTTCATTTGAGAACCTAATATCCTAAGGTGCATCCTAACTCTGTTCCTTTCCTAATGCATCTGTTCAGAGAGAATGAGTAGGCGATCTGCTCAGGTTTACCAACCATTCCTTCATTCATCTTCTTAGCAAATATGTACCAAACGCCTCCATGTGCTATTGCTGTGTCAGATGCTTAAGTGGAGAACAGTAGGAGTGAAGAAAGAATTGTAGTAACGTCAGGAAGGTGAGTAAGATTCTACATGAACTTCTGGACCTGAGTCCTGAACAAATCAGACAGGCTCTGCCAAGTTCAGTGAACTGTAATGCACTAATATATATTACTTTTCCAGGAGATCCAACTGGAAGTAGATGAAAGAGGCTCATGTTCTGTTGTACAGCAGGTCCTAGAATAACATAGTTTTGTTGTAACATCAATGGGATGCTGTAGGAATGTAACTCTCGTTTATATCAATTAGCCTATGGTAAAATTGGTTTAATTTAACATTTCACTTGAAGTCATAGAACCTGTTGCTGATGTTAAGTGAGGACTTACTGTATGTGGTTCCATGTTCTAATTCCCATAACTAAGAGCTCTTAGGGAGGGGATGCCCAGGGGAAACGATCCCCATTATCTTTATTCCCTATCCTTTCTTAGAAGATCTTCAAGCCATAAAAGATTGCAGAGACAGCTCCCTTTTTAGGTGAATATTATAGTCATCAGTCATCCAGTTCCTTAAGACATATGGAAACCCAACCTTCCATCAAAGGAATGCAAGTCCTGCCAGATTGTCTAAGCAGAACCATATTTCTGTTTGAAATAACATTTAACTTTAAAAAGATTTCTATATAAAAAACTTCTGACTTTTGGTGAGGTCTAATAAAGCTACTATTTATGCAACTCAGTCTTTGAACCATTTTTAAGTAAAAAATGCTCAAATTTATATATCCAAATGAGTATCCAATAAAATGTGTCATAGACTCTGAAGACAACTTCAGAGAAGTTCCTTTTTTTGTTTTTGTTTTTAAGTCGATTGTTAGAATAATTAAATAGCCTTCTAAGGTGACTATTTTAAATATTCTTGAATATAATTACTCAAAAAGTGATGGACTTAATTTTCAATTTAGGATAATACCTCATATAAAACAAATTACCTTTCCCTTTATATAGTGCCTGGTTAATGATCCAGCTGAAAGTCACTGGAGTAAAACTTGTTGGTTGCCCAGCATTTGAACAAATAAAATACAAAGAAATGGCAAATCTACAAGGTTACATTTGCAGTATCCAAAAATCAAAAGGAGAAAAGTAGAGAGGAAATGGGAGAAGATTTAAAGGAAGAGCAAAGGAGACGAAGTAGGGAAAAAGGAAAATACATTATTTCTAAAATCCAAGTGCATTATTATGAAAGTTACACAGACAACTACAGAGGAGAAGTCTAGATGTTTGTATGAAGAGATAATACATGAGGCACCATTGAGAATTAGGAATGCTGACAAGAGAATTTAAAATGTTTATACTTATTGTAAAATTGCATTGCTTCTACTTATTCCATGAAATATATGCCTTTGGGGACCCTGGTTAATGTAGTTTGGTTGATTATGTTGTTTAAACATCCTGTGGTGAAAGCAGTCTGGCGAACTAGCCACATTACAGGACATATCCTAAGGAAATTTACCAAAAGAAAGCAAGCTGTTTGCTCTCCATTCGACTCTATTTGTACTTGGTGGCCCTATTGAGAACATGATTGGAAATACTTCAAGAGCTTTTACCATCCTATCGCTCTGTAAAAATACAGTGAACTACATCATACTCACTACTTATCATCTTACAAATATCATGCTTAGAGCTCTGATTGCCATTTTAGACATGCTGGATGCAAAGGTTAATAAGGTACAAATCCTTCTTCCAAGGAGCTTATAGTCTAGCATGCCAAATAAACATTTAGGCTTCTAAAAAAGAAAATAAAAATTGAAATCTATGCTTCTATGATTATTAGAGAATTGCTGGGCCTTGGAGATTTTCTATTAACCTAACGATTTGAATGTGGCATGTGACTTACTAATACAACTACTGATTTTACCTGGTAGAATTTTTCGAGCTCTTTGGCATTGGTTTGAAATAGCCTGACCTGAGATTAGGGTTAACAATAAGTTGGACATAAATATGGGGCAGGGGGATACAAAGGAAGCTCTCTCTAGCAATTCAAATTGACAATATTTTTGAACCTTACGCATGATGCATTAGTGCTGGATCAGGTTCCAGCCCAGATAGTCATGAAGAAGTTGGTGATAGGTATCTTAAAGAACTCAGTTGAAAGTTGTAGCCCAGGCAACCTGAGTTAGACCATGCAGACAATGACGGTCACTGACCAAGATGTTATTGTCTCTCTTTACAGATTCAGGTTCTAAATTCATCAGAGCTACAATTCCTAAAAGCAGGCAAAAGCAAATACAACTTTTAAAAAGAATTAAGGGTGATTAAAGAATACTTGTTTATAGCTTTTTGAAATGGAAAATGCATATTTGTAAGTTGCTTATAAATGTGTTTTTAACACGTTAGAAAAATCTAGCACAAATAACACAACCCTGTTAATGAATATACAACTCATGTTTCTGAATACTGGCATTTTCATATTGTTAGTTTGGAATATAAAATAAAAATGATATGAAACATTAATTCTGTGCCCTAAAATTCATATAGTTTTGGTAATAATCTAAATTATTACCTTAATGTAGAGGGGGAAATATAAGTAAATAAATTTAAAATAACACACAAGAAAACACTAATAAGTATTTCAACAAAGTATTTCTTTTGGAAAAGATCAACAAGGTGCAAAGCACCTCAAATTAATCCCTACATCTGTTTTTCCCCCATGTATCATTGTTTTTCTCCCTTTCCTTAGAACAAGATCTAATATGATTTTAGCCCTGAGTGTATTTCTTCCTGCTTTTGTAGGATGAGGAGAAAACACAAGTTAATACAGTAATTATGTTATGAAAGTAGAGCTAATTTAGGTTATTTTCTCAGTTCTGTTTTTTTTCAGATGTAAGATCGTATTTTGTGACCATTTCTGTCTTTAAGAATATCGACCGAGGCTAAGTCCCTATTAAGAAATCAAAGGCTCTTTCATTCATATTTATGGAGCTCAAACAGACACGCCCTTGCTGACGGTGCACAGTATCTACTCCGTAAGTGGATATTAATTAACTATGTTATAAAACAAAAAACAGAGCTCAGCCTAAATAAAAATTTCTCTCAAAGTTTGATAAAAGACACAGAAGCTTTCATGGCTATTCTTCAATTATATAGATGAGTCCAAATTTGTCCTGCAGCACAGTTACTAGACAATTTAAAAACATGCTAATTTTCCTTTTCTTTTTTTCCTTTTTATTTGATCCTCTGAGTCAGTTAGCCCCACCTGGCTGAGTTATATAGCTCAATAAAAGAATTCTGAAGATTTTGCTTTGTTAGTTTTATGTTTGAAATAAATACCCTGAACCTTTTATAAATGTAATGATTTTCTCTTAAAGCTCATTAATATTATAACTATATTAATAAAAGCATAATGAAGATTATTAGGTCTGAACTCTTGGCCATGGGTATCTGTACATCTTAGAGATGGTCTGTGCATGAGTGTCATAAATGACCATTTTATAGATAGATAATGTTCTTAATCCATAATTCTTTATTGCTGATGGTTATTGCATTAGATGATGACCCAAAGCTATTAAGAGTCAGTTTTTAATATCACAACCATTTAGAAAGGTTAATGGACTCAGTTTTGAGACTTAACCTTTGGATGCTGCAGGTTAAGAGGTTATATTTGTGCACTAAAATACCAGAAAATATCTACTTAGTTTCATTTCTCGATGTACTTTGAGTAGTGTGGTTATGTACGGTAACTGTTATTTACCAAGCAAACTGGGGGGAAAAAAAGTGTGTGACACATAAGTTTCTAGAGCAGTGAGATCCTTTTAGAATATATATTCTGTATTTAGCTTCTATTATTTCTCATTTAGACACAGGAATTGAAATGTGAACAGATGTAACTTAAATCAGATGAGGAATATTTATTATGGTTGCTCAAAAAAAAATTAGACCAAGATTATAATTCATAGTATTCTTCGCTAGCTTGAAAGTTCACATGTATTTAATGGGGGAACTGGTCACTTGGGAAAGTCATGAATCCCTGTGGATGGTACCCGTTCAGAGCCCAGAATTTTCAGAGAAATAAAACAGTGTCTACATGAATTCAATTAGTTCCATTTAAAAAATTCAACTGGGATTCCACATAATTCTCAAAGATTCCACAGATGTCATTTATTATTTATTTTCCCACTATCATCCATTATTCTTTCTAATATCACCCCTGTTCTTTTTATTTCACTTCTTCATTGGAATAGGTTTGTGGGAGAAAATTCCAGCTTTTCCTTTCTATTTTGGAGGCCAGCAGCTGAAGTGTAAATAGTTACAGTAAAAGCTCCCCGTGAATTACACCTTCTTGTACCCATGCTGTTGTCTCCACTCCTCATGAACTCTGGGCTTGACCATGTGACTTGTTTGAGCCAACAGGACGTAAGCAAACATGATGCAAGCAGAGGCTTGGAAAGAGCTTGCAGCTTAGGCTACCCTCTCTTGCTCGATGCTTTTAGAACACGGTCGCAGTGTGAAAAACTGCAGGCTGTGAGGCGAGAGACCAAGAACCAGTGGCTTCCTTGCAAAATCAACCATCAGGCATGGGACCAGTCGGTCCTCAGCTGATGTACCTGTCCTTATATTCTGTCACCTAACCTGTCATTGACTCTCTGAGCTTCTTGACAGTTTTCCAAGAAATTTACCTTTGGCTAATTTTGCCAAAATTGATTGCTAATACAACCAAGGATCCTAAATAACGTAGGTTCTTCCATTGGGACTTGAAAATGCAAAGGGATTACTTGAGAATAACACAAACACCACAAGCATTCTTATGCGTATTCACATAGAAGTTAAATTATGGGTGAATTCTGTATATATTAGTTTTGGTTATCAAATATTCCTTACCAGGGTGTGGTTGATAGAACCTTTTATGAGCTTGACAGTGATACTAACTTAATCACCTCTGAATAGTAATCTGAGTTTCTTTTATTATTTGAACTCATCATCTGCTTTATGTGCTTGGAAACTTCACATGAAGTCCATATATTAACACAATATACAAATTATCCTAAAAATACAGCATATTCATTATTTTTTTCATCCATACCTCTTCTCATAGCCTGAACTGCATAATGATTGATAAATGTTTCTTTTCACCACTTTAAGGGCAGAGGCTGTATCGCCTTGTCATTTTATTGCATCAGTTCTTCATTTCTAACCTGAGGTTGATGTGTGGTTTAATTGTGGTATGTGTGGGTGTCTATATTTTATAGTGAGAAGATCCTGGCTCTTAAAGCTGGTTATCACCACAAAGAAGTAAAGTATCCCAGGGTTGCCGCCATGTACACTGTTTTATAGGTAAACTATGCTCGATAAATGTTCGTGGACTTGGAATTAAATGGCATAATTTTCCAAGATTACAGAGTTGGCCCTGATTCATTCTGGAATAAAGAAACCTAGGGTTTCTGATATTATATAATTTCCAAAATAAAAGGAAAAGAATGTTATTCTCTTGGTACACATGCATGCAGTCACAAAAAGAAACAAGGGACCATAAGAAGGTATAGAAGAAAGAGATGAAATCTAAAATCCAGGGGAGGGGGAAAGAGGCCTTAAAGGTTAAATAACATTTCCCTCTTTTGTTCCCTAGCATCACTCCACCAAAGCTATCACAATCTAGCCAAAGACTGTAAATGTGATATTTGGTACATTAGAAGGTACCTTTGACTGACAATGCCAGGAAATCCATTTTTACAACTTAACAATTTCTGTCAACATTTAACAAATGTTTTCTGTCTCCATTTCTTGGGAGACTCATAAAGCTGGTTTTCCTGAGTGTTTTTGGTTTCTGCTGTTTGTTCATTCTTTGACTATTTTTTCCTTCCATTTTGAGGAATGCAGTTGGCCATTTTCTCACTTTCTTGGGCTTTGCCTGTGATGTTAGGTGATTCCAATATAATTAGGTGAGATTTTTATAGGCCCTCAAAGGCTAACAAAATAATAAATGTGGCAGTTCAAATAATAGCAATCATAGCAGGTCAAGCCAAAAAAAAAAAAAAATCCCTTGGACTGAGATAGACAAACTCTAATGTTATCAGAGTTTGGAAATGCAACACACTTTTTTATTCTCATTTTTTTGCTTCTTTTAGTTTTTTTTTTTTTTGCATTGCATAGGGATATTTTCATTCTGTCTCAACTGCTCCTTTTTTTTCATTTAAATTTTCGGTGCATAGATTCTGCTTACTGAAAAATAGAGACACATATTGTAAAACAATCATTTTCTTTGATATTGTACTTATTGTAGTCTGTTTCAAAAAATATCTAATTACTCTCTAGGAAATCAAGACATTACAAATTTCTTTGAACTTTTTTATCCTTTTGATTTTAAAAGGAATGTGTATTTATTGCAGAACATTAAGATACTACAGAAAAGCACAAAGAAGAAAATTATAATCATTATTTATTTTCCTAGTCATTTTTGCTTTTTCATATCATTCTAATCCTTATCATTAAATGTTTACATGTATGTGACATACATACAACTGGAATTGTGCTTTTTATTGAACAATATGAAATATAAATTCCCTAACAATAAACACATGTTTATAAAATTTAAATTAGTAAAATTTCTAATGGGACCCTTTTACAATTAAAACTATTTAAATTAAAACATGACAGAACTCATCAAATTTCTAGTGTGGATAAGAGTACAATTACTCTTTAGACATAAATAGCTCTCACTGTTTTGATGGGAGCTTGTCAAAAAATTAACTACAGCATATATAAAATGACAAAGATTTCAGATGGCCCTACACAATAATGTCCTTAGGTCCACTTTGATGTTTAATTATTTTCCAGTTGGCTTTAAGGCTTCTCACTTCTCCATCCTCACCCAGCATTCTCTTTCTCATGAAACTGGGCTGTTACATATTACTGGTTGAAATAAGCAAGCATAAAGCTGACAGCATTTTTCTTTTATTCTTTTATCTTTTAAAAACATAGCTTTATTTTTTTTATCAACACTTTAAAAACGTGGCTTCTAAAAGATAACAAGGAATGGTTCCATAGCCGCTCTGTCTCCCCCACTCACTGCTAACTCTTTTGTTTGTACAATATTCTTTTATTCTGAGCAATATAACATTTTAGTTCTTGTAATAAATGCCTTCATGTGAAGCAGTTCAGCTAAGAGAATGTTATTAGACTGTGCTCCCAGGCAGCGCACCTCCACACGATCAATACGAAGCTGGGCCTCAGCTCATTCCCTCTTTGCTTAAATTCCCTGCAAATGTGCAAGAGAAGCAGCAGAGGGTGTCATCAATCACAGGCCACTGTGACATATGCTGAAACCTGACCAGGGCCGAGATGTTTTAATAAGGCATCCATTAAAACCCTCAAATAAATTGCAATTTGAAAACAGAACATAATACCAGCCAAGTTTTCCTCATCCATCTTGTGGCATGTCATGTAATGTAATTGCGTTGTTAATTTATCCAAGAACTTTCTCAGTACACTGTTTTGTTGGCACCACTTAATTTCCCTGTAGACTATTTGTGTGTGAGTGTGTGTGAGTGTGTGCATGCATGCCTGCATGTGAGGCAGAGAGAGAAAGAGAGAGAGAGAGTAACTGAAGGAGAAAAAGAGACAGAATTGGGGTTTATTTGTGTTTGTGTGTCTGTTGCTTCCTTGGAGGAAATAGTCATGTTTCTGCTTAACATGGCATTAGCTAGAGAGCTAGTCAGAAATTTGAAGTATTTGACGTTTTGTCAATGGCCCCTGAGCATCCTGATGCTGCCTCACCAGCCCTGGCTTACAGCTGGACCACCTCCTTCCCCAGCTCAACTCGCCATTGGCTTATACCCCTCCGGAGTGGGATCGCTCAGAGTGCCTGTGGATCCCATCAATAAATATTGACAAAAGTGTTTGGGGGCCACCTAGGATCTCCACACAATGACACTCCAAACAGGACAGCACTGATTTGGTTTCCCTAGCTCTTGGGGTCATAAGTGAAAACTTTTGACAAGGGTAAGAAAAGTAAGTTATAAATCAATAGGAAGGAATGAAAAAAAAAGTATTTCTCTGAATAATGTCAAAGCAATTGCATTGAATGAATATATATATATATATATATATATATATATATATATATATAGGCTTGGAGGAAAGATACAGGCAGGCAGGGGCTCATATAGATTTCTTTGTCTTCCAAGCATAAATCTAAAAATAAGTAATGCAATTCTTCATGTAGGGCTGCATCAGCAGATTCTTCACCTTTATTTATTCTTCTGGGTTTTCTTAATCAATCTGTGTTTTTTTTTTCTATAAAAGAAGCCATCGGAAGGCAGAGGGTAAATCCAAATCTACTCCATACATTCCGTTTAAATCTAGGATGTCACAGCAACCATGATGCCAACCAAATATTGGTTTAAAACTGTAAATGTCTTTTCCAGGCCTGCTGTTTCATAGTGATAAGTTGCTGAACTAATGACAGAGGAGAGAAGACAGTATGACAAAAGAGAAAAACTCCACCATAAATTTACTTGTATAGTAGCTGCTGTTTTATGATAATTAATGAAGAACAAGAGACTTATTTGGGGTCTTTATTTGTAGAAAAAGGCAAGTAAATATATAGCATACCAGTCAACAAATTAACAGCCACCCTCTCCCTGTAGATTCTTATGTCTAAAGTTGTGTTTTAAGTTGGCTCTCAGAACATAGTGACATTCTAATGCCACCCGCCTGCATACGAACCATTCCTCAAGACCCTAACTGATCACTATGCAAACTATTAGACAATCACCGTGTATGAAAGGTGCCAGGGAAAGCCAAATTAGTTTCAGCTTTCTGCTAATGGATGACCTTTGTGATTTGAATCAGGTGCTGAAATTCACTTAGTCCAAAAGGCAGGAGAATGGGGAAAACACCTAAAATAATTTTCTCTCCCTACAGAGAAGACGCCTGGCTGCCACCTGCCCAATAAATGTCAATTGAGTTGTTTTTTAAAAAATAAGCAGCCTGAGTGAAAAGCATTGGATGTGGGTTGAGGGGTTCAGGGGAGCAGGAACGAAATCTCTTAAACACATAAAATCAAAAAGCACAAAGCTAAAACAAAACCAGTAAAAATTAGATGAGAGAGTGGTTAGTTCTTTCCTAGGGACTTTATTAACACCTCAGGGTTGTAAGTAGATTTCTAAAGCTTTACCGAAATATGAGCTGGTTTATTATGCTTAGTAGAAACCATGTTTGGTTTTTTTATAGTTGAAAATATTTTGAGGTTTAGCTAAAATTTGTTTGGAATCGGGAGTGTAATACCCCATGCGACATTCAAGGGATCAGAACCAACGGGAACTGGAATATACAAAAACACTGTTTCTTTAGCTCCACGTGAGCCCGGGTTGCCAACTTTTCACATGCTTCTAATGTTAGCTCAGGCTTTCTGGCAGTCCCATTGTAAGCTCCATTTCACAGGCATCCTCTGCTATTTTGGCATTTTAGCATTGGCCTTGCTTCCTTTTATTTCCTTGTCCGGAAATACAGTCATTTTAAAAACAGCATAATTATTATAGGATGTGCATTTTTTTATAGTTCCAGCTTGAGATGAATCCTTTCTTGCATTGATATTTAGCTACTATCCTCGAAACACATGGAAAGAATAAAACATTAAAGACACAGAGGACATGGACCTTTAATTCCTCTTGTGTATTACAAGGGCGCGGATGAAATGTCAGTTCCCTAGGTGATTATATAGCGCATGTTGGCCAGAATGAAATAATTGTGTCTCACCCAGGGTGTGAGAAATGTATACATGGAGAGATAAAATTGTAAGGGGACGGACAATATAGGGTAAGCACATGTACAGCACAAAAGAATTCAATTGGGTAGATGACACAGGTCTTTGGCCTTTGTGGAAATCAATGAACTGCTGTTTATGTGTCTTTTTCAAAGCACGGGGACGTCGAAAGGATAAAGCCTTGACTCTCTGATCCACTGAGGCCTGCTCAGCTAACCTTAGGATATTTTTAAGAAAGTTGATTTGTTTTCTTCTATATCTTTTTACTCTCAGCTTCCTTGAGCTGATTTACAATTCCTGCATCTATTGCTGCCTGTAGCAATGTGTGCCATTATTCAGCTACCCTTTTTGTAATTAAATTCTGCTTGAATTGCTTATAGGCCTAACCTCCCTCCTTAACTTCAGTGTGTGACCTCCTGTTTCTAAGTTAGTGACATTGTACTGGGCACACCATGAATAACCTTCCCGAGCTGCTGAAATTCCTGAGTCTGAATCCAATTTGAGGTTTCATCTTTGTACAAAATTCTCTGCAAACTTGCATGCAAATTCAAAGCCCGATCCATAAAAATCTTCTAGCAATATCATTCTAATTTCAGAAGCCTGGTGAGATGAAGCCATGTGTTATGTTATAAACACCCCAACAAAAGAACTGTGATCTTACCATGTTATTTTTTTCCCCAATGTAATTTTGTAAATGTTGTCGATTCTGCCTCACCATTCGGAGGCTCTTGCATGTGTTACTCTTCCAAACTCCCGCTTTAAAATTCCCTAGAGTCCCATAAGTGCTGGGTTTCTTAAAGAAATAGGTTACCCTCACCCCTACCCCCTACACTCCCACTCCTCCAAAAACAATCCCCATACAAAAGTGCCAATAAACTAACTCAGCCGCATACAATGATATTGTCAAGAAAACCTCAGGGGAAAACCATTTAAATTTCATGGCATAAATCTGAGCTCTTGGCCAACCTTCCGTTAGCAAGTCTCAAGCACAAGTCTCATGCTAATTCTCTACCAAACCTCTAGTTTTATGAAAGCTACATTTTATCTCTTTGGTTACTTGCCGTCTCCAGAGTTGGAAAAGGAATATTAGCACCACTCACATTTTATTGTGTGAGCCACAGTACTTGGTTGACCCCCTTTTCAGGTCCTATTGAATTTCCTATACAAAGGAAATGAAAATGTTTTATATTTAATACAGCAGCACATAACGAGAGGCTTAGTTATTACACAGAGAGCTGCAATTTTCTGCCTTTGTTTCAGCTATTACTGTGGAGCTGAAATTTCCAAGCACATTTCTTATGATTTGTTTATTGCTGGCTTTAGAGATGACAGTGAGGGGGGAAATACCACCTTCATGCTACCTCCTCCACAGAAAAGGCCTTGCTGTGTGTGCTTATTCATCACAAAAAAAGAGCGGTCCAGCTTTTTACCGATGTCCCAGCTTTCTGCAGACAAATTCTGAAAGTTTAAGAAGAAGTAATCTGGCAGAAAGCACAGATTGAACACAGAACATTTTCTAATTTTACTCCCATGGGCTCTGAGTTTACGAGGGTGAGAGGGAGCCCCAAATGGGCCCTCCGCATGCGCCAGGGCCTGGTGCTGAGCACTTCGCCGCACTCGACTGTTACAAGAGCCACGGTGGAATAACAGCGAGATATTCTTCTTCTTGTTACCCTCTTTCTATATGTGAGGGAACCGAGGCTTCTAGAGGTTTTCTAATTTTCCCAACGTTGTCTAGTCAATAAACTGGTGGGTCAGTTAGGATTAGGACTGAGGTGTGTCTGATTCCAGAACCTGCTCTTCCTCCTTTTTCGAATAAACAGTAGATAGGCGTATATTGTTAACTTTTTAAAATTTACTTTTCTCTCTTCCTTTTACTGTGCAAATTTACTTAACAAGTAATATAACATGCACATAGCTTCCCACAAGACCAAACCATTTTGCCATGTTTTCCTTCCCCCTAAATGTATATAAATAAATATCTCTCTTTCTTTTAAATGGTTTCTGCTAAGCCATCTGAAAGTCAGTTATAGTCATAATTTACCCTTAGTAATAAGAATGTCCTCCCATTTAACCAAAATGTCATTGCCACACCAAAAAAATAACCATTCATACCCTTCATTCAGTAATGTCATCTATTCTCCAGTACCTATACAAAGTTCCCAGCCTGCTCCCAAATGACTTTTACTTTTTACCCATCTGTCTTTGAGTCAAGGTCCAGTTATGAAAGAGACTTCAACCCGCAGCCTTTCCAGAATATAGCATGTCCTTTGAATTATGTCATTTTGTTATAATGTTGATGAGATGCTGTAGGATCTTAACTCTTGTTTATATCAATTAGCCTATGCTAAAATTGGTTTGGTTATACGTTGTTTTGCTTAAAGTTGTAGAACCTATTGACAGTGTTTAGTGAAGACTTACTGTACTTGATATAGAGCAAGATCATTTGAATTACATAAAGAGCTTGTGCCTAAGTGCAGCTACTGTATTGATTTGTATAATATCATAGTAAAGCCTCTTTCTGCCCTGACATTCTTGGAACATATGATTCTTTGACACTGGCTATCTAAAGAGTGAAATATTGAAATAGTTCAGTGATTCTTTAAGCCATTTTAGAGTCATTTCATCTGAGAATTACCTTTTGGCTACCATAGTCATCCTAATTCTATTTTGTTGCTTAAATGAGTCTAAATAGGGCTTAGTAAATCTGTTCCTAAAAGTAACTCCTGACACTCCAGGATTCAAAAGTTATTATTGAAGAAGAAGAAAAGGGAGGAAAAGGAGTAAGAAACCAGAAATGTGAGAACTGGGGAGAGGATGTGAAAAAGAGAAAAAGGCAACCAGAATCAGGATGATTAATTTTATAATCACAGCAACATACTAATAATGGCCAAAATATATTGAATGCCTTAGTGTACCTGGCAGAATAATTAGGGTTTTAAATGTATTATTTCATTTAATCCTCACAAATAATGTTCCAAAATAAGTTAATACTACTACCTCCCCATTTAATGAAAGAATTATTGAGTCTTATGAAGGTTAAGTTTCCTGTCCATGGTCACCTAGATAATAAAATGCAGCTGTGCTCAAACCCAGGCTGAAAAACGAGGGAATGGGAGGAGCTAAGGAATGCTGACATTGGCAGGGGTCCAGTGGTCATCCCCTGCTCCCGCTGTGCTCTTCTCTCAAGTTCCTAGTCAACATGTCCTGTCACTGGTTGAGAATCTCATTTTTCCCCCCTCTATCACCACTGCTTTGGTTCAAGCCAATTCTGCCTCTTAACCAGATGCTGACGGTAACTCCTAACAGGTTCCGTACCACCAGCCTCTCCCTCCTTCATTCTCTACTCTCCACAAAATGGTCAGAATGTTCTTCCCCATGACCTTCTATACACATTATTCCCTTGTTGAAAATTCTTTGACTGCCCATTACCTAAACCAGTAGTTCTTAACCCCGCTTGCCCATGAAAATCGCTTGGAGCATCTAAGAAATACCAATGGCCAAACCCTACCTCAGGGGGTCTGATTTGATTGTTCTGAAGGGACAGGAAAAAATATAAAGGATTAAATTTGAATTTCAAGCAAGCAACAAATACTTTTATTATAAAATTGCATTGGATATAATTGTACTAAAAAGGGTTTATCTAAAAATTCTGATTTAACTGGATGTCATTTTTATTTGCAAAATATTGCTGTATGTTTGTGCATTTTGTGAGGGAGCTGAGCATAAGTATTTAAAAAATTTCCCCAGGTAAGTCATATATATATATATATGACTTATATATATATATATATGACATATATATATATATATATATATATATATATATGCAAACTACTGGCCTATAGGAAAAATTATGAATAAAATCATATCTAAATGCCTTTTCAGGGCATAAAAGGGCCTTCAGATGTTGGCCTTTGCCTCCTTTCCAAGTCTCACGTCCTCTCATTCTGCACCTCACATTTATTCTCCTGAAAGCCATATACTTTCTTATCTCCATGTCTTTGCACATGCTGCCTCCCAAAGCCTGGGATTTCCTGATGGGCCAGTTTGATGAACTCGCAGGCATCTTTTAAGACCCAGACCCAGCTTCCTTAGGCGAAGTGAATTGTGCGTTCTTCTGTATGGCAGAGTTTTGCTTGTGCCTCTGCTCCTCTGACTACTCCTGCGACTGACAATTGTGTGCATTGTCTGCCCTCTTCTTACTAAGCTCTGTACCAGTCATTTTACACTGACTATCTCGAGCTCGCGATTAAAGTGTAGTCATTTGCTTATTTGTTCATTCAAGTTAGTAACAAGCTGTGCTAGTTGTATGAAAATAGAACCTTCCCGGCAAATGTCAAACATCAATTCTGAGCCAATTAACATTGATTACACTCTTAGCTTTAGTACATATTAAATACAACATACACTAAAATTGTATATTTTTCTCCAAGACTCCTCTCTCTCCCTCCTACCCACCAGCCAACAAAACAAAATGACTTGGACAAACACTTGTCTCCATGGCTTCAACATTTGAAAAGATGTTTGTATGTCTAACCCCCAACCTCCAGTTTTCCTAGTGGCACTACAGTTATCCTCAATAACCCGAATAGGTATGCCCTATATAGATTATGTAAAGTTTTGCTAAATCTAATTAAAATGTCATTTTATTTGTTATTTTTTTGATATGTTTTTTCCTCACATTTAACAAGGTTAAGAAGTCTTATAGTAAAATTGCATTAATTTGGTTTCTATCAATATTACTATATTATGATTTGGGTAGAGTGTGTCGTGGTTACTTCTCATACTCAACGTTTATTTTACCAAATAATTTCTTTTGGAGTTGAGAACTGGCAGAAAGGTGGAAATGTCTGCTGTTTCATAAATCCTAGGTCAAAACCTAAAGCAGATCTCCAGCTGAGTGACGATGGAAACACCCACTGACAGAGGAGGGAGCTCGGGCAGTCCCAGTGACCCCAGATGTGGGGTTTATATTTGCAGCTCCCATTGAAAAGGCAGGTGGACCCTGCGGCAGGGTGGTTTTCCCCTTTAAGCTCTGGGATTTTGAGAAGCTACTGACCAAATTACTGATTTTTGACAAATATTTTGTCAAATGTTATATGACCTTGTACCATTTGTCTTTGCTTTACAAAGCAACCCAACGTTTGCTATGTGATCCAAATTCTTCCTTGTACAGTCATGGTGTAAGCTTCATTGAACCTTCACCCTATCCTATGTTTCCCTTTTTAATCTGGTAGCAGCTATGTACCCATAGCCCTATATGTGCTCGTGGGTGGTGTCAGGAATCTTCTGTTTGATACTGAGCCTTTCTAACTTATCGATCAAATGCCTGCCTCCTCATTAGGTGATGACCTTCTTAGAGACAGAGACTGCCATCTGCTCTACCCCAGTGCCAAGTATCAAACTCACCACACACTGGGATTTCAGCTAATTTATTCTGAAGTTGACATGTGACAATTGCTGGAATGCAAATGACACCTACAAAATTAGTTGTTATTAACTTGATGTAACAAATCAACAAACGGTTACATTTTACTCATGATGATGTGATGCAGTCAATGTAAAATATACCTGATAAGTTGCTTAGCAGAAAGCAGATCGAAAGTGAATACAATTGTAAGTAGGAATAATCAGAACAGTGGATGCACATGTAAAGAATGTGTACGAATCGTGAGGAACATAGAACATATACAGGGTGGGGCAAAAGTAGGTTTATAATGGTTCATATGGAAAACAACATAATAATAAATAATAATAAAAGAATAAACTGTATTTTGCATGCTTATAACTGTAAACCTATTTTTGCCCCTTCTTGTATTCACTTTGTCTAGAGAAGTTAGCTTTGCCTCTTAAAGGATGACTGGGGAGTTCATCAAACAGACCGGAAAGGAAATCCCAGCCTTGGTAGACATTGGGTACAAAGACGTGGAGATAAGAAAGTATATGATCTTCAGGAGGGTGGGTGTGAGGTGGAGAGACAGAGAGAGAGAGGGATATAAAACCTGAGACGGAGTCAGGAAACAAAGACATTCACATGGCCAACAAATACACAAAAGCTGCTCATCATCACTAATCCTTGGGGAGATGCACATCAGAAGCACAATGAGATATCACCCCATATCTGTTCCAGCAGAGATTCTCAAAAGACAGAAGATAACAAGTGCTGGTAAGGGTGTGGAGAAAATGGAATTCTTGTGCACTATTGTCAGGAGTGTAAATTGCTACTGCTGCTGCTGTGTCAAAAAAGGTATGGAGGTTCCTCAAAAAATTAAAACTAGAGGTACCACGTGATCCAGAGAATCTGCTTCTGGGTATACATCCAAAGGGAATGAACACAAGGTCTCTAAGAGATGCCTGCTCTCCCATGTTCATTACAGCAGTATTCACAGTAGCTAAGGTATGGCAATGACCTAAGTGTCCATCAAAGGAGTGGAGAAGATGAGATACACATACAGGCACTACATACTACACACTATACACCCAGAAGTATATTCTTTAGCTGTGAGAAAGAAGGGAATCCTGCTGTTCGCAACAACATCGATGTACCTTGCGGGTATTATGATAAGAGAAATAAATCAGAGAAAGACCAATGCTGTATGACATCACTTATATGTGAATCTAAAAAAGCTGAACTCGTAGAAGCAGAGAATTATGGTTACCAGAGCCAGGGTGGTAGAGGGCCTGAGGAGATGTTGATGAAATGGTACAAACTTCCAGTTATAAGATGAAAAGGTTCTGGGGTCTGACGTACAGCATGGTGATTATATTTAGTAATGTATTATATACTTGAGCATTTGCAAAGAGAGGTATTCTCACCACACACAATAAAGGAAATTGTGTGATGTGATGGAGATGTTAGCTAATGCTATAGTGGTAGTCATATTGCAATATGTAAGTGTATCAAATCAATACATTGTACATTGCAAACTTATACATTGTTATAGATCAATTATATCTACGTAAAGCTGGGGGAAAAATGTCCCAAAATCTGAAGGAAATTTTATGCTCTATAAAAGTTCAGATAATACTTTGTTCATAATTTTCCTGTAAGCCAGTGGTTTCAACCCTGGATGCACAGTTGACTTACCTGTGTTTGTTTATTTAGTGAATACTTAAACACTGATCTCTCACTAGACTCAGAGTTTATTTTCATATGACTCATCTGTCTGATGTTCTGATATATTGAAAGTTGAACCTGTTAGAATAATGATTAGAAATATAACTTATATTTGCATAGTACTTTATACCTTTCAGAACAAATAGTATTCAAAGAAAAAAATAAGTAGTTTATTTTGATCTTCACAGCAGCTTTGTGAAATAGATAAGGGAAGGTGTTACAATTAGAGAAAAAAGATGCAAGTTAAATTACCTTCTGATTCTACATAGCAAGCAACAATACTAATAACACACCATCTTTTGCCTCATTGCCCATTTTATCACCTATTTTCATGGAATTGTAATGCAAACAACATAGAATATTTTACTTTTTTAAGCAGTTGGTCTGAGAATTCCTTGAAGGGGAAAGCCTACATTTATTGAAATACTTTCATGAACAGCCCCTTGAGATGAGCCTAAGACCCTTTACCTAGAGTATGCTGAAAGTATAAGAAAGAGTCTTGGCAAACAATTTAGAAACTAGTAGGGTCTGATCATTTTCAGGGCTTTCATTTGAATGAACAAAAGCATGTAGTTTCAGGATAGAATTTTGATCTAGGTAAACTTCTCTGTGCAATAGAGGGTAAAGGCATTCAAGGTTGGAGATTATCATGTCTGGGAAAGAAGGAACAAGAGTCAACAAAACCGGATCTCATGGAAAAAAGAGATTGTCTCATCTCTTGCCCAAGAGAGATAAGAACAAGAGCTATGTCTGAGACTGATAGGCTCAGAACGTGAACCTCACTGTATCTCCTGAAGTAATCTTCGCTTTTATACATTCCTGTTAATTGTGTGTGGAAGCTAAAAATAAGGATGGAAAGAATATCTGGTATTTGGGTACCGTAACATAGTCTCCTAGAGTAAGACAATTTACATATGGGATTAAAGACCATAGATTTTAAAATCAGGCAAACCTACTAGTTTGTAAGTATAAGTAAGGCGATGTCTGTTTTCCAAAATGGGATAATGACACCTAAGGCATAGGATCACTTCAGGGTTTAAAGTAGTGATAAAGTATGTATGGCACCTAGACTAAGATTGAGATCCTATTGCATTCAATAAATCATGGCTATAATTATTGATGCAACTAAGCTCATCTGGATTAACAGGTCATAGAAACTCACATATTGATGTGAAGAGACCCTTGGCACTGGAGGCCGCAGAACATACTAGCTCTGGATAAAACGAAACAGTCTGGATTCAATGAGCCCTTTCTATGTCATTATCTTTCTCCACCTCCATCAATCTTTATGTACGCTCCACTCTCATATTTTTTAGACAAGGATTAAAATCTCATTTACACTAAGGTTTGAAGATATAAGTGTCTTATAAGGTTCAATGATATCTTTTCCAGGGGTAGAAAGAGCACTTTTATGGGTGATGAAAGTAAAATGAATCTTTGATAGTGAATTTCAGGCATCAATAGCTGTAGCAGTAGGATTGAGAGAAAAAAACACTTCAAGCCATTGAAACCATACCAGGTTAGCTGGTCCCTTACCTTACTCATGCATGGGATCTGCATGCTTCTGTTGCTAAGATCACATTCGGAGGGTCTTAGAGATCAATAATCTAGCAATATTCAAGGAAGACACAGGTACTTGGGATGCATACCTTTCTAAAGTCTGTGTGGCAGCAATAATTTTAAGAAAGTCAATTTCCTGGTCTTCAACATTCACGTGAACTTTTGTCTGAGAACAGGTCTGTGGCTGAAGCATCATCCTGGTTCTTTTATACTTCCTCTTTAACAGCTGTCCTCCTACTTTACAAATGAAAGTCATACCACTTACCAGCCTGGCCCCCTGCTGTAAAGAACATCAGCATACCAAATCAAGGGATAGTTTTTAATACCGTTGTCTCCTGAAGCCTCCTGTAACCAAAGTACCATAAATTCAAGGTCTTTCTCTTACTGAAACATATCTTTACTAAGAATGAACAGAGAGAGGCAGTTTGCCCCAAGATGATATACTATTCTAATTCAAGCATATATGTAAACTAGGTGACAGACCTTATATTTTCTTCCAAGAAACTTGTCCTTTTCCTTTTGTAATTTTTGTGAAAAAATGAGTGGTTCTCATTACAGAGACCCTTGGGAACGAAGTAAAGAGAGAAACATGGAGGGTCAGCAGATGATAAACTTATGACAAATCTCCATGCCCGATCTATTGTTATAACTACCTACCTACATACCTACCTACCTAATGTATCTTAGATCTAGAATTCAGATACGAGGTGTTGTCACAGAGATGCATAATAAATAACATATATTTGAATTGAAAAATAACATCAGACATTTTCCTATGGAAAAGTAAATTTGATTGATTGATGAGACAATGAGAACTGGCTTTGCCAAGTAGGTTAAGTGATGAACATTTTCCAAAAATGAAATGAACTGAATCTTTAGCTTCAAGTTTTGACATAAGATATATTCAAAGCCCGTGATAACATGAAAGCATTTTATTTAAAAGCATTTTGGCAAAGATGTGTTGAAATTAATATTTTTATTTTTCCAACCTTTTTTAGTGCATCAGGACTCAAAGTGCTTCAAAGTAAACGTGTAGGAGGGATAATTAGTAGTTGTTTAATAGGTACTGGTAAAATCTCCTTTTTAAACATTAATTTATTACTGACACTATTACAGATGTCCGTATTCCCCCACTCCTTCGCCTGTCTTCGCCCATCCCCCATGCCCCCTTTCCCCCTGGTTTTCCCCACATTGTCGTCTGTGTCTATGGGCCTATATGTTCTTTGGCTAATCCTTCCTTTGGTATACTTCCCAGCCTTCTAGAGGTAATATATGTCTAATGTCTGGGAGACAAAGCCTTTCTCAAGACAGGTTGTTTATAATTCTTCGCCTTCAGTAAAATTGAAGGAGTGTGTAGTCAAGTTAGCTGATAGAGCACTGGAAATGATTTTTGATGGTAATTCACTATTAGGTATTTTGACATTTAACTCAGAAAAATACCAATAATTGAGTACCAATGCTATAACAAAATTCCTCCCATTTCCATTCACCTATTGTGGTGGACAAGGTTTTTTACCAGTGTTATCTGTAAGCGAGGAAAAGAATAAAATCGATGCTCAACTCTCTTTCGTTGTGGCAGTAACATTCACCCATAAATATATGAATCTACTAAAAATGAAACCAGACACATCCATTTCATTGAGAAATGCATCGCTAATGAAATTTATTGTATGCAATTTTTATCCAGATTTATAAGTTATCATTTGTTTACTAATATTAATATGTGTAATGATAAACAAATCAGAATTAATTATTAACAAAGTCCTTACACCAAAGAAAAATAAATAAGATTTTAATTTACATACATTTTTATTACAGAGCAGTAATGCAGGGAATCAGTACAAAACCCTCAAGAATAAACATATATGTATGAGGATCAAAGTTAGTTGGGAAATAAGAATAAACACACATTTGCAGAGGAAAAGGGAAGCTGTAAAATTGTTAAAGACAATCTCACTTTTTAAAAAATAGATGACATAGATTAAAATCTTGACAGTGTTTAGGGATTTCATTTTTTAAAATGTAATATTCACAGCAAACAAGAATATTTATATTTTTAACTATTTCCCATATTATGAAAACTTTAGATACCCACTTAAAATAGATTTTCATAATTATTTGAGGGATCAGGAGGACACAAAAATGAAAAGTTAAATACTCTAATGGGAAAGAAACAACTGGGAAACTTAGAATCATCTTCAGCTGCCCATCGCGTGTGGTTCTCTAGCTAGAGTTAGGTCCACGCCTGACTGTGCTTATAAAAACAGCTGCGTGTGCCTCCTGCTCTGAGAATGCGCAATAAAAATGCACCTGGCCTGCCATGTACCAGAACATTTTAGAGGTGCTGAAGTTGGATCCAAAACAATGTGGCTTCTAATGCAATTATATTACATTAAGATGCAAATATTTCTAATATAGAAGTTTAGTCCCCAAATGTTCACTGTTTAGAAATGGCACAGTGTTTTTATGAAGACACTTTCCCCCTTCCCAGTTCCTTTATCACTGTTTTCCACTAGAATCCAATGAACATGATTGAAATAAAGTTTAATGGAGATTTGGCCACAGTCCAGATATACACTAACCACAGGGAACCTGGGACGTGACACTGTGCTGACTCCACAGAAAATCCCTTTGCTCCTATTAAGAAGAGTTGATTCAGGATTTAAAGATGAGCAGCTAAATTTTATCCAGATGTAGTAGGAAACAGCATTTTCATGAATACAGTTGCAACTAGAAATGGTCACCTATAAAGATTTTAAAGACTACATCAAGGAGCAGCCTTGACTAAAGACAGATTAATGAACTAAATGACTGCAATTACCAGTATTCTTAAAAAATAATAACCAATAGTTGAAGGTCTTACACTGCGTTATTTTTCTTTATTGTTGACAGTATTATAGACATCCACAGTCCCCCCATCCCCTTTGCCCACCTCCACCCAGCCCCCACCGCCATTCCCGCTGACCATCACCACACTGTTGTCTGTGTCTATGGGTTATGCATGTGTTCTTTGGCTAATCCCGTCACCTTCTTTCATGCAGTTCCCCTCCTCCTGCCTCCCCTCTGACAGCTGTCAGTCTGTTCCATGTGTCCATGCCTCTGTTTCTATTTTGTCTGTCAGCTTATTTTGTTCATTAGATTCCACATATAAGTGAGATCATATGGTACTTTGTCTTTCTCTGACTGGCTTATTTAATTTAGCATAATAATCTCCAGGTCCATCCATGCTGTCACAAAAGGTAAAACACTATTTTGAATGCATTACCCACGTTACCTGGAGTAATCCACAGAATGAACCTATGAGTTGACGAATATCACCCCCATTTTACAGATAGGGCACAGAGAGGTAAAGTAGTCTTACAGAGTTCACCCAGAAAACAAGTGGAGAGCTGGGATTTGAACCTAGTCTGTGTGGTTCTAGAGTCCTGCACTTAACCCTTCTATGATGCCTGACTTTATGGAAAATGCTGCCATAGACAAAGAAATTTATACTTCTTGAAGGTGGGTTTTTAAAAATATGGCAAGGGCAGATGGAGGAGGAGGTTTGGAATGTTTGGCCCTCTGCCTAGAACTAAACATTTGCTAATTTCTTTTGCTCTCTCCTTTTTCAAAGTAAATTGCTATACACACTTATTTTATTATCATTATTTCTATCTGACATGCTGTGCAGGAACATCACGATTTAAAATATCTTAATAACAACCCAATGAAAGGGACTTAAAAGTAATGTTCAGAGAAAAAACAGATGGCTGCCAAGTGCAAATCCTGCATTCTCATTATTTTGTATGAGGAGTAGATGTGGTTGGTAAAAGGTTATGCTAATAAGCAAAATGTTCATGTATTGTTATGAGCTTATTATTTAAAATCATTTCTGAGATTGCTAAAGTCATTAAAATAGTAACCAAAGTAGGTTCTGGCAAAATAAACTCTAAGTCTTCTTGAAAAAGGTTACCTTATTTAGGCGGATCCTCGAGACTCAGTTAAAAAGTCAAATTAAAGATTAGATATCACCAATAAGCTGAAGCAGCCTCTGTTCATTTATGGCGTGCGCTATTACCTCATATCTGAAAATACCAAGGTGCTTGTATAAACTTGCACTCTGTACTGAGGCTATTTTTAAATCCCAGCAACTTCCTGGTAAAAAGCTCAGTAAATATGGCCAGGAAACTTGAATCCAGGATCCTAACTCGGGAGGCCCTTTTTGGTCACCTTTGAACCCTGTCTTGCAGTATCTTCAGAACAGCCAGTCCCTCCCCCAATCCTTTTGACTGCCGCTGGAGCCTCTGCTGCAAGTCAGTTCATGCCCTAGTTCAAGAGCCCAACTGTCCTTTTCTTCACCTTTTTCTGGATGACAACTGTTTCCTTCTGTTTGGCTGTGGAAATGGGGACTTTGGATTAAAAAATAAAAAAAAGACAAGTCATCTCCAACCCCCCTACAGAATTCTGTAGAAAGGATTTATTCCCATTCCTGGTGGCCTTGTTGGTATTATCCTCCTAATCCAGCTGCGGTGATGTATTGTACTGGCTGCCTGCCACACACAAAATTCTGCCTTGGGACATCCTGCTGGAGGCAAAAGGCCAACCTGGCCTGTTTCTCAGCAGCTGGGTTGACAGCCAATACCCTGAGGATAATGACACTAGTATATGTGTATATATTTAGAAATACACAGATACTCTATGTGTGTGTGTATACAAATACACATGTAATAACTGTTCCATCTATACCATGAACTCAGTTTTTTTTGTGTGTATACTCGGATTCCAGATGTGCTATAAACTTCCTATTTCTGGTCTAATATGAAATTCATATGCCTCTACCCTTACTTTTTGTCACTCTCAGTCTAGAAGGATGTTGCTCGCTTTTCAATGTATTCTCGGCACAACTCTATTCTTCTGTATTGTGTTGACATGGTTTCACCGGGGGAATCTTTAAAGTACTAACACACCTTCTGACATGCAAGTGGCAAGCATAATGTTAAACATTATGCTTTGTGTTTCTGGGTTACCCATTCACACATCATTTTATTTTTATAAGCACAGAAAGGAAATACCAATCCAAATAGATATCAACATAAACCTTAAATTTCCAGACCTGAAGGTTTAACATGGATTTCCCTCTACTCTATAAATCATTGTCCTAGATTCTACTAAATCTAGCTAAGCAAGCTATATCAATATTTTGTCTGACAACACAGATGCGGTTTTGAAAGAAGTGAAGGAATAAAGAGGTACAAGTCCTGGAGATTCTTGGATGTTTCTCTAAATCTCCTATGCAATTAGAGAACACAAGACTGGGTGGATTTTAACAGATTAAAAAGAGAATTGTAATGAAGCCAGGGTTTTCTCTGGGAGAATTTTTACTCAAAAAGTGCCTGAGATAACTGTGCACTGGGGCAGAAATATGTACTTTAAATGAAAAAAAAATAGTGGTATGCAAAGGTTAGGGTCAGAAAATGGAAAATATCTAAAATATATATTTTTAATTGAATTTATTGGGATGACATTGGTTAATAAAATTATATGTTTCAGGTGTACAGTTCTATAATACATAACCTGTTTATTGCTTTGTGTATTCACCACCCCAAGTCAAGTTTCCTTCCATCGCAATTGATCCCTTCCTTACCCTCTTGTAACTCCTCCCACACACACCCCCCCAACCCTAGCCTTTTCCTCTAATAATTCCCACACTGTTGTCTGTGTCTACGAGTTTTTTTGGTTTGCTTTTGCTTAATCTGTTCACATTTTTCACCCAGCCCCACAAACCCCTCCCCCACTGACAGCTATCAGTCTATTCTGTTTCTGTCAGTCTGTCTCTATTTTGCTTGTTAGTTCAGTTTGTTCATTAGATTCCATATATAAGTGAAATTATATGGTACTTATCTTTCTCAGATTGGCTTGTTTCACTTAGCATAATACTGTCTAGGCCCATCCATGCTATTGCAAAAGGTAAGATTGTTCCTTCTTTTTATACTGCCAAGTATTCCATTGTGTAAAGGTACCACAGCTTTTTTATCTACTAACGTTCTGATTGGCACTGGGGTGGCTTCCAAAGCTTAGCTATTGTAAATAATGCTGCTATTAACATAGGGGTGCATATATTCTTTTGAATTAGTGTTTTGGATTTCTTCAGATGTCTTCCCAGAAATGGAATCTCTGGGTCATAAGGCAGTTCCATTTTTTTTTTTAGGTAAATCCATACCACTTTCCACAGTGGCTACACCAATTTGCATTTCCACCGACAGTGCACAAGGGTTTAAAATATATCTTTCTTCATCAAAATGAAAAGGGAACTGACTGTATGGGAGAATATATTTGCCAATGATACATCAGACAAGGGTTTGATCTCCAAAATATATAAAGAACTCACATGACTCCACACCAGGAAGACAAACAATCCAATTAAAAAATGGGCAAAGGATCTGAATAGACATTTCTCCAAGGAGGACGTACACAGGGCCCAAAGACATATGAAAAGATGCTCAACATCACTAGTCATCAGAGAGATGCAAATTAAAACCACATTGAAATATCACCTCACACCAGTCAGAATGGCCATCATTAATAAATCAACAAACAATCTGTGCTGGCGAGGATGAGGAGAAAAGGGAACCTTGGTGTACTCTTGGTGGAAATGCCAACTGGTGCAGCCACTGTGGAAAACACTATGGAATTTCCTTCAAAAACTAAAAATGGAACTGCCTTTTGACCCAGAAATTCCACTGCTGGAAATATACCTTAAGAATCCCAAGTCACCAATTCAAAAGAACCTATGCACACCTATGTTCATAGCAGCACAATTTACAATAGCCAAGTGCTGGAAACGGCCTAAGTGCCCCTCAGTAGATGAGTGGATCAAAAAACTGTGGTACATTTACACAATGGGATACTTTGCAGCAGAAAGAAAGAAGGAGCTCCTACCCTTCCTGACAGCATGGATGGAACTGGAGAGCATTATGCTAAGTGAAATAAGCCAGGAGGTGAAAGACAAATACCATATGATCTTTCCTATAAGAGGAATTTAATGAACAAAATTAACTAATGAAGAAAATAGAACCACAGGCATGGAAACATGGAACAGACTGAAAGTGACCAGAGGGGAGGTTGGTGGGGGGTGATGGGGGAAAGAAGGGGAAAGGACTAGACAAAGAACATGTATGAATGACCCACGGACATGGACAATGGTGTGGAAATTGACTGTGGGAGCAGGAGTTGGAATGGTCAGAGGAGGGCAAAGGGGGAAATATTGGGATACCTGTCATAGAATAACAGAAAATTGATTAGAAATATATCTTAATTAAGAGACTATTTAAATCAGTAAATACACCATGAATATTTTAAACATCAAAGTAAGTCAAAAATAACTTTGAACATATTATGTGGTCTCCCCCCAAAAAAACCTGCAGCTTAAAATGTAGTTTTCCTCTTAATTGTTTTATTGCTTTGAATTGAGCAATTCTATTTGAGACAGTAATCTGATGATGAATCATTTCATTCTGTATTTTTTTATCTAGAAATAATTTACAACAGATTTTACTTTACTGAGGTACATATTTGAACCTCATCCTTGTGTCCTGTATTTCACTTCAGTGACAAAATAAAACACACAGGTTATTGTGAATGGAGTTTCATTCAAAAAGCATGTAAGATCATTATGCACAGGATAGTCCTGCTTAGGAAAGAGTCAGGATAAGAAATTTTAGTGAGAAATACATAAAGCAGTTTAAGGATTGATGAATGAAACATGAACATAGAAATGAGTACCCATTTGTGAGTACAGTAGAAACAAAATGCAGAACGATCAAAAAAGTGAGTCTGGGAAACTTGGAGGATGGAATAGTTTGATTGGGACATTGTATGCTAGTGATCTCTAGTCTTTGCTATCACAGGTGTCTGTAACATGGTAAGTCTCATTTAATTATACACAGTGAACTAAAACTCACTCGTTCAATACTAATCCATGCATTACTTCCCAAAAGGCACTTCTAATCCCCCGATAGAGGAAATCTTCTCCCCTCTAGTACAATTTCTTCACTTTATGCATCCATCAACTGTTGCATGTATCATCCTCTGTTGTGATTTTGCTGTTTACCTGTTGATTTCCTGTATTTGACTGTGAACACCGTGAGGGCAGAAATTATCTGTGAAACCTAGTACTGTGTCTTACTCAAAATAAATGCTTTATGAATTGATGGATCTATAGATGGTTGATGAATACATGAAAATTGAAAATATAATGCTGAGATTTCATATCAACTCTCTCACTATGGCTTCATCTAATTATCTCTTCCCTCAAGTAGGTTTAAAAGGAATGAATCTGAATAATATTTCCTTTAAAAGTTCCTTTTAAGTAGGGTTAGGACTAAGAATCCTGAATATTTCCAAATACCCTTCTTTTTAAAAATTACTACATATGGCATATTAAAGTAATTAGAGGGACTTCTATCCTCCTTTGTAAAACAAATCCCTTCATGAGACGAGGACCTGCCAGGGCACATTGACGGTCAGGTGAGCACTCTTTATGATTGGCTGAATAAATCTTAGACAAATTATACTGGCTCTGTGATATTCAAGCTATGTAGTAATATTTAGAATATACCAAATCTCTCTCCCTATCCCATATTAAATCCTACATTTATTTTTCCTATTTCATAGTTTTTTTTTTCCACTGTAGCTGAAAATCTCATTTCTAACCAAAACTGAAAAATATCTTTTTCACTAATCTTGGGGCTGACTTTAAAGTGGTACCTAGAGCACTATCACATGAAAGAACCTGATATTGGCCTGGTTTTCAGACCTGTTAAATAACTGACATTTTTTAGAATATTTGCAATATTCATGTAGACAAAATTGTACCTTTATTTGCAATACATTGTTTAGTTATAAAATACTCTCCAGTTCTCCTTTATATTTACTGCAAATTGGAAAAAAAATGAAGAATTTTACATGTAGCATCCTGAATTTTTTTTTACTATTTTCATCAGAACAAATATTTCATTTCTATTTATCTAAGAACTATGTTTTACCCAAAGTTGCACAGTAGTTAGCTGCAAAATTAATTAGAACCTAAGTCTCCCTTCTAACAAAATATCCTGATATAAGTCATTTGATCTTCAACTATGATTGATGACCTTAAAGCTATAAAGAAATGTGAGAGTTTGGGGGAATTGTTTTTAAAAAGGCATGATAGGGGTGGTCAGAACTTTATCAGGTTTTCCACATGCTTGCCAGCTCCCTGTTATTTGAGATATAATTTATTCAGAGTTCCACTATTTCCCTCAAGCCCAATCTTAACCTCTTCTCTTCTCAAAGAATGTGGCTATCTTCTAAGTCTACCAAGTGTACGGGCATCTTATTCCCTTTCCTTCTCTTATCTTAACGTAAAAAGTGTCCATCCTCTTACCCTAAGCGGAAATGGCGACACGTAGATCCTATGATTAGCCTCACCCCAAGTCCCTAACTCTCTCAGAAGTCCCGATTGAACTTTTATCTTTGGCTTCCCCTTCCCTACCAGCATACTGATGTTTTGGTTTGTAACTTTCAAAGTTCTCTATCTACTGCACTACCACTCTACTTACTTTCACAGCTGAGATATTTAAAAAATAGTGTCTACTACTTCACATATGGAGGTGGGCCCCCTTGCAAAATGAAATTTATTTATACAGAATTGTGTATTTATTCTTACATGTTTAAACTTCGGTCACCTTCAAAGTTCTCTCCATTTGATCCGATACACCTACTGACACATTTTTTTTCACTGCTCAAAAGGGTTTTTGGAACTCGTCGATTTCGATGCCTTTTAGTGCTTCTGTTGTTTTTTGTTTTACCTCTTCCACATGGGCAAAACGTTTCCCTTTGAGGACTTTTATTCATCCGGGAATACAAAAATAAGTCACTCGGGGTGAGATCGGGTGAATGGGGAGGGTGAGGCATGCGGATCATGCCGTTTTCGGTCAAAAACTGCTGAACATTCAGCATGGCGTGGGCAGGTGCATTCGTAAATCACCCATCATGAAATGGGCAATCACAATGAGAAATTAACAAAGAATTCACTAAAGCCAAAGGCAGCCCCTCCCAACAACACCAGCTAGTACACTGATACAGAAAGGTTCCTAGAACAGTCACCTAGTAAGAGAAGCCTTTATGACAAAGGGGCTCACCCTCCAGAAGATAATTCCAGGCTTTTTTGGGTCCCCCCTGTACCTTACTCTAGTTATTCCTGAGGCGCATTGCAACATAGTTTCTTATACCACTAGTTCCCTCCCCCGAAAAATAGTAGTCTCACCACTTTGGTAAGTACAGTGGATGCTTTCCAACTGTTGCTCAATCAAAATATGATTAAATTGGAGAAAATCGGTCACTTGGTTCTTGAAGATCATGCCTCCTTTGGTCTCCATGGCCAGTGTTATCATGTTTCCCCGTTTTCCCTCCCGCTTCTGCCACTGCATTTCAATATGTCTTATGATGTCCTCTGCTCATCGTTGTATGCTCCTCAGTCTCTGTTTATCCTGCTTGTCTTCTCACTCTTTAAGTCACTCTGCAGTGAATCCATCCATTTCTGTGGCTTAATGAACGAATTCATTTTAAAGGCATACAGGCAGGGCAAAAGTAGGCTTACAGTTGTAAGCAAAACAGTTCATTCTTATATTATTATTTATTAATTATTGTATTATTTTCCATACAAGCAACTGCAAGCCTTTTGCCCAACTCTGTACTTATTGAACACTCCCTGTGTGTCAATGAACTCAAAATCACCCTATTCATAACACCATAAAAAGGGCTCTTTGATAAGTGTAGCTGCAAAGAGTAATGAATCAGTGATTGGCTACTGAAAGAATTAGTGAATTTCCCCCGAATCTGCCCAGGAATTACAAAAAAGCCAAAATCACAAGAAAACCCATACCTCTGAAAAAAGAGAGGGGCAAAGTATGTAAGTAAATATTTAGTTGTGATTAAATAAACCCTCAAAAGAACATGTAAGACACATATTCCAATGTCTTGCATTCAAACATATGTCACTTCCCCGTGCCACCTCTGGCCAGTTAGGTTGACCATAGATAAAGTCCTTCATCTATTCATTCAACAGCATTTGTTGAGTTCTTTTTATATGCCTGGCATTGAATCAGCACTGGAGGATACATTATAGAACAACATAGACAAAACTTCTAACATCCTCAATCTCAGTTTGCTTATCTGTAAAAATATGGATAATAATACCTAACTCATAGAGCTTTTTAAATATAAAAGGAGAAGTTATTTGTGGAGTTCACCTTACACAGTACTAGTAATTAAGCAGGTTCTCAGTAAATGTCACCTAGGATTATTATAAGATTTCACCTATGTAATGCTGACACCTTGGGCTTTACACGACACAATGAATCCCAACTATAACATGTCCTTAAGACCTTCAGAATGGAGTAAAACTTGCCAGGCTTTTGGGGGAAGCTGGTTAATTAGACAAACTAAGGTGAAGTGGAAGGTGAAATACCACTGGATTTTGCTGGTTTGTTAAGAATTTTAAGGCTTCATTTTATCTTCTCTCTACTTTTGGCCTAGAATTTTCAATAATTGTAATAATAATGATAGTAATAATACTCTCTACTTATAGTGCCCATCCCCTGTGTGTTACCTGTCATTTAGATTGTCTCTAATACATAACAGAGCCTACAAGGAGGTAGTACTCTTACTCGTTATTAGTATTTTATGAAAGAGGAAATTAAAATTCAAATAGCTTGATCAATGAATCAATGTCACATGTAATAATAGATGCAGGGGTAAGATTTTGGTCATTCTGACTGAGATCCTGTGCATTTCCCACTATAAACCACATTGCCTCTGTGATAATTAGGCTATTCTCACACATTTTTAATCTGATTTTTTAATCAGGTTTAAGGACCTGATTCTGACACACACTGTTGCTGATTGTTTTAAGCTGTGTGTGCGTGCTGGTTGGTGGACTAGAGCCAGGAGGCCAAGTTTCAGGCAGGTCAAGGTCTAGTGGTGTCTCTGTCCTCCTGTCTTATCTGTTTCTAAACCCTCTTCACAAGCCTGGACTGGATTGTTCCCTTTGCTTTACTGTTCTCTTATAGACTTCTGAATCTTGTGTCCTAATGACTCTGATTAACTACGTCATAGGAATTCAAGGAAAGGGGCCTTTTATCTTTCCCTGTGGCCACTTCTAGACTTTCAGTGACAGAAAGCACCGTCCTAGAGACAGTGGTTCAGGATTATAACCTAAGTCTCTCTTTTGGACCAGGGATGGCTCAGTAGCCTGGCCCCAAGCTCTGGGTGGGAGTCTTAGAGCCTGCTTCCTTGAGATTCTCCATGGCATGTTTCTCCAGGGACCCTGCTCTCTGAACCTTTGGTTTCCCTGATCTTTGACCCCACTAGGCCTTGACCTGTCTGAACTGGTGTCCTGAACTTACTTCCTGGCTCATGCACCAGCACACACACAGCTTAACCCTTTCTCTCTTAATCCGTTGTTCATTGACCACATAAGCCACAAATTTGACAGCTGCAACATCTCATTCAGAATCCCAACTCTCTATGGTTAAGAAATTTTTGTTCAAGGCATAATTTCCTTGATAGTTTAATAAGCTTTTCAAAAAATTGGAATTAAAATAAATATAAACCTATATACAGTGACTCAAAAACCCATGTATTAAAAAATACCAAATTCATACATATTTTTATAAGGTAAGTTATATATGTTTGATATTCATTTTCAACATTTATAGTAACTAAAGTAGACTATATCATCTGCTTGCAATTTCCTGTAAGACTCTCATAGACATTTTCCATGTTAAGTATATAAGGGTGTTTATGTACAAAGTGTTGCATTATTAGTCCCCTTCTTAAAACTTAATTAGTAGATTGAAAATTTATTTTAAACATATATTTTATAAACATATTTTATAATATAGTTTTTACTGCTACGTATGATTTTAAACTTGGTTCTTTTAGACATTTTAGACAACAAGACTATGAGAGAAGCTAAATCCTATGAGCTATGAATGTGTAGTTAAACTGCCTTCTGAGAAATCCATATGGGTTATGGAAATTTGATGGTCAATGGTAGAAGATACATTTTTTAAAAATCCATATTAACAACTGTATACAAGAATTTTCATTACTTTATTTTGTAAGAGTAAAGTATAAAACATAATCCCAATGTCCAACACTTGGGACATTTTATGTTTTCCAAGGAAATTTAATATCAATAATTTTTATTTTCTTCTCTATTTTTTTTTTTTTGCATTTTCTAAATTTTTGGCAAAGAGTGAACAAAACACCATGGGTAGGTATTAAACTACAGTACCTAACAATGAATCTTCATTGCTTTATGTTTGAGGGAAAGGGCCTTCAATTTTGAGACTAAGGGGTAGAAGAAGGCCTATAGCTATAATCTAATGTAGAAAATCAAAAGAAAAACAAGATCTATTTAGATCAAACAAAGACTAGGTGTTTTTTAAAAAGCATCTCCATTTGTACAGCAGATGTTCCATATAAAATTTTTCTACATACATATTTCAACTCTAGCTAATGGTTATCTGGATTTAGCCTGAAGTCAGCCAAGACTTAGAGGAACAGCCTGAGATAGTCTCGGCTGAGTGGCAAAATAGGCAAATTCAGACGAGACTTGAAAAGAAGCAGAACCAGAAAAGTACAGAAGGAGAAAACAGAATGAGTTATGGGAGAGTGAAGAAAAAATAAGCAGATGGCGTGGAGGTTGGCAGAATTCACTTGTTTTAAATACAATGTATAACCTGAACTTTCACTGGCTTTGGTGAGCTCCATCTATATTGTTAGGGCAAGGTTTACTTGAATTTGTGAAAAGATCTCTTCGTATCACTTCCAGGAACAAGTGCGGTATTAAATAGCAATAATATCGCAAGCATCAAACTACAGGTAAACTCTAAAGTTTATAAGTAACGTGATTCACTGAACAAATGCGCATCATTAAGAAGCCTACATCTTAAAAAAAAAAAGTAGCTGGAAAGGAAAAATAAAATAGAACATTTATTAAAATCATTTACATTTATTTTTATAGAGGTTCTAAATCATCAGTAACCCTCTTTACTTGGAAGCAGTTATGATGCTGAACAACATTCTGTATAGTAACCTGGTTGAATAAAACTTCTAGGCCTCAAAACCTTAGCAACTACGCTATGTGATTTAAATGCCTAGTGCCTAGAGCATAATGTGCATACATCTGTTCTATACACATGTAAAACATTAGCACGTTTCCAGCACATATTTTCATCTGGAAATTTGATAGGCTTCAAGAAGAATCTGGGTGTATAGGACAAAGACAGAATGGGTGGAGGAAGGGGAAAAAGGAGAGAGAGCTGAGAGGTAAGAATGAACATATTTTCTCTGGGAATTTTCACATGGAAGGTATAATATTATTTCCCTGCTGAGATCTTGTCATCCTTTCTTTTTACTTCATAAACTCTCCAGTCTATTCTAGTTGAGTTTTCCTTTGAAGGCCACCCAGAAGCTGTGACCTGGCTGGCAATGGAGAGCACAGCTGATTTAAAGACTGTCTCAGAGACCCCTAAAACAACACGGTTTATACTGCAGCATTAGGGAGTTCGGTTGTATAAATGGTAAAGGTTACCACACACAGGAAGGAGGGTAAATAAGCTTTCAGACCTTCATTTTTCCTTTCAGCTCACCTTCTCCCTTTACATTAGTATTAATGAGATGCCATTCATAACCCAGAGAAATGTTTTTAGCAGCTTGGTATAAGTCGATACGTTCTTTGATTCATTTTTGTAAACATGATGGTAGAGACAGTATTGAGTAATGTTTCAAAGTGTAGCCTCAGGGGCCAGATGACCTGGGTTCAAATTCTGGCTTGGCCACTTCTTAGCTATGCTCGGACTAAAAAGATAAATAGCTTCTCCATGCCCCAGTTTACTTATGGGAATGGGAATTATAAGGATGGTACATATTTCACAGGGATGTTGACCAAATAAGCTATTAAATATAAGGTAATTGGAACAGTGAATGATACATGATAGTCCTCAAGAAACACTTGCTATCATCATCACGGTATTGTGTTTTTCATTCTTCCCCCGTTCACTTTTACGAAGACGTCATTCATAAGACTTAGAAATGCAATCTGTGGCCACAAGTTTCATCTTTCTAGAAAACATCTTTCCAGGAGCACTTTGTCTTTGTGGTTGACCTGAGCACCAGATAACCTGAAAATGAGTAGATCTTTGACATTCTCATCCTGCTTTGCTGTGCTTAAAGACAACCAGTTAGAAATATTTGGAGAAGGAGAAAAAAAAAGCAATTGATTAGGTTGAAAAGTCCCAAGGAAGTAAGACATTTGCCATGCATATGGCTACAGAGGAAGCTGGCAGCCATTTGGAACCCAGGCCCAATTTCTTTAGACGGCGTCGGGTTTCAGGGAAGCTGATGCTGCCACCAGCACATGGCCTGCTTCACAGGGAGCCTCTTTGCTGGCAGCTCACACCTGTAAGGCCATAACCATTACTGCTGGTTATCCACATATTTTGGCTAAGAAAAGTGCTTTTTAAAATTTATCTGCTTTGGAATATCTATTACCTTTTAGTCTTTCAGGACAGATCACTACTGTTTTTATTATCTTAGAATATAATTTTAGCATCTTGTCAGAGAACACTCACAAGATAAAATAACCTGTGTCATAACTTCAGGGCACAATATACAATTTCTAGCATGTTTGGCACTGTCAGGGAAGGATGAATAGATAGAAGCCAACGTTTACTGAAGGGTGACTATCCCATTTAATCTTCATAATAACTTGATGAGGGAACTGAAGATCGGAGAGATTAACTGACTTGCCTAAGGTTCTCCACTTCATAACTGGGCAAGCAGTTAAGGTCTGCAGGTTCTCTTTTCATCTCACCTTTCCTACTGCCCTCCAACCCATCATCAAGTCCTGCATCCAGGTTTTTTAAATATATATTTTTAATTTTAGAGAAGAGGTGGGGAGAGAGAAAGAGAGAAAGAGAGAGTGGGGGAGAAACTTCGATGCCTCGATGTGAGAAAGAAACATCAATTGGTTATCTCCTGTATGTACCACCGACTAGGCATCCAACTTGCAACCCAGGTATATGCCCTGGGCAGGAATCGAATCTGCAACCTTTTGGGGTACTGGATGATACTCCAACCAATTGAGCCACCTAGCCAGAGTTTTGAAAGTCACAAATGCAGCCACTTTTTACCACCCCTACTACCACTACACTAGTCCAAGCCTCCAACATCACTTGATCAAATCACTTCTGCAAGAGGCTCTTGGTTGTTTTCTCTGCTTCAACCATTGCCCCCTAGAGTCTTTTCAGCACAGAGTGCCAGTGTAACTCCATCTCTCTCAGAACAATGCCCAAAGTCCCTATGCGGGCCTAATTTTACATGATCCAGTTGTGCTAAGTCCCTGACCTCACCTCCTACAACTCTCTCTCTTACAAGTTATTGTCCTTTTTGTGTTCACTCGAATGTGTTTATTTTTATAAGTAATATTTGGATTTGCAGCCATGGGAATTGAAAGCTTTATCTATGAAAAATGTTATAAAGGTCGGATTTCTGATATTAGAATGAGACAGGGGACAGGGATGATAAATGTGAGCTGGGTGAGATATGAAAGAAAAGAGAAATGATTTTCCTACACCTTAAAAGGTAAGAGCCATGCAGAAGGGCAGGGATAGTTTCTGCTAGCCTTAAGATAGAGAAAAACAGAAAGATGCAACATTTTACATTCTCATATTCTAAAAGCATTGAGTCTACTACAAAAATGGGTGACTTCTTTCTCACCTTGTTCAGATCTGTAACCAAATGGCACCGTCAGAGAAGACTTCTGTCACTATTCTATCTAGAAATAGCATTTCCTGTCATCACTCTTCAATCCTCTGATCTGCTTTCTTTTTCAGAGCACTTTTTCTTGATAGTGCATTACTTTTTTACTTTGTCTCATCTACTAAAACATCAACTCTCTGAAGACAGGGACTTGCCCATAATGGATCCCCAGTGCCTAGAAGAATCTCTAGCACATAGAAAGTGATAAAAAAATTGTTATCTAAATAAATAGTCTGAAAAGAATTTGGAGTGGGAAGTAGGAGAGACAACTGAGGAAACACATGCTTAATTTCATCTCACTAGGGTAAGGGCTCAAACTCGCATAGTTGCTTAAGGGCAGAATGAAAACTAAAATCTGTACCCCCTCAATTCGCAGTGCTCTGATCTTTATGCTCAAACAAGCTGCCTTCCATTATAATTGGGGACGTTAACTGATCGGAGCAATATACAGGTGAAACATTTCGAAAGCCTACTTTGCAGTGACAATGTCATTGTTTTAAATAATCTTTAAATCTGGATATTTACCCTTCACCAGTGCACAACTACTCAGAGTACCTTCATCACTGAATATGCCACAGAGGAAAGCAATAGAAAATCCACGGCTCTCCTGAAAAGTGTTTTCCTGAGGAAACATTAATGTGTGTGATATACACCTTTGTGACCTCTCTCTGATGGCAGGAGAATATGGAAGAAGGCATAGGGATGAGTGAATGATTGAATTTTTTATTATTCTGGGTTTTCTCTAGAAACTGACTATAAACTAGTTTGGCAATAATAATAATAATAATAATAATAGTTAATAATAATAATACAACTACTACTTATTGAACGCTTATTTAGTACCGAGCGTCGCTCTAGATATGTACGAAGTATTTGAATCTTTAACCCTCACAATAATTCTGCAATCTCATTTTATAGGTATAGAAACTAAGGCTCAGAGAGGAGCATCCCACTATTTCACATGATAAAAATCATTTTTTCTGTGTCTCCCAAAGCATCTCAGCACTAGCTAAACTATAGATGCTTTAAAATGTTCATAATAAAACTTACAGTTGGGAAGAACTTTAGAGCTTGTCTTTCCCAGGAAGGAATCTGACTAATCCTTTGGAATACAACTTTAAGAAATATCTTATTTCTTTAAAAGCAAAACTGGATAGGGAACTGAGGTCCCTTCATTGTCAGTTGATCTTTCACTGTACCCACATATTGTGTTGACTGGCATGAATATGATGCTTATAAACATGTTAAATTATAATCCTATGTATATAGTCATACCTAAACTGTAAATCATTTACATTTAGTAGAATTCCAATTCAAACTCTATCTCCCGCACAGTTGGGCCTTTGAGTAAAAAAATAAAAAATTACTATAACATTGAACTGTTATGTTATAAATTGACCTTTTGGGTAGTGGGTCAAATGTTGTCACATCTATTTATGTGTTGCATATATATCTGCACATATATTGCACATAAGCATAACCTAGCAATGCTCCCTATGTATTGGATATAAGGATTCTTTAAATGAGAATGGTGAATAAACCCACTTAAACCCTTAAGCAAAGTTACCATTATGGAAGAATTGTGGTGACATTCATAAGTTCATGTTTGCTTCCCAAAAATAACCATCCTGTAGACTGTAAAAAACACTGGTCCCAACCAAAGATTATATACCAGGTAGGGATGCCAAATGCTGTTCGCACAAAGCAATTACAGTAAAAGCTGTGAGTTTTACTACTGCTTGGGGAATACTTTACACATTTACTTTTCCTCCATGAAAGAAACTTGTGCTGAGAAACCACTGCCTTCTCTATGCAAATAGAAAATGTGGGATACCTGAGGAAGGGGTAAAATGCAGTTTAATTTTTATGTGAGCCTGTTCAAATAACTTTAAAAATCAAACTGACCTGAGGGAAAGTAGCACACAAGTGTTCTTATTTCTGAAATGGCTCTCCGTGGCCATTCTCGTCCTAGGGTATAATCTGATTCAGAACAGGAACATACAGTACAGTTAACATTCAACTTTAATTGCAACGAGGCGACAACATACTGGGTAATGAGTTGTTTATGAGTTGTAGATGTGTTTACAATGAGTTGACAATGTGCTGGATAAAGTGTTCTTCTAAAGTTGTAGATCTATTTACAGTGAGCGGTGGGGGATGTTCATTAGTTGTCGATTTGTTTGTTTACATTGTTTTCGATTTGCAATTGCTATGAAACAAATTGCACACTGATGAAGGATGATTGTTTGTGCGCCTTAATGATTTACTGTAGTAGCTTGTCTGAGAAAGTACTTAACTCTGCTTCATCTGTCAGTTTCCACTGCAAAAGCTCCTAGTCACAATAGTTTTATTAGCATAGCATGGACCATTTGTAAGAACATTATGCATCTAAGAAATCTCAGGACTTTGCCATGCAGTCCATTGTATTTGGGCCAGCAGACCTGAACTGAATTCTTTCTGCCTGATACACATTTATATCTTTTTAAGTTGTAACGTGATTAATAGTCAGTTCTTGAGCTCCCAGCTCCAGGAAGAATTCTGTGAATCCTCAGTAACTCAAGGTACTGCGAGTTTTCAACCTTATCTTTGACCTACCAACTTCTGTAAAAGGGCTTTAAAAAAAAAAAATCAGACTAATTCAAGGGTAATAATACAATTTTACAAAATACATTTTAACATATTGAAGGACCAGGGTGTAGTATGGGCCCTATGTTTAAAAACTCACAATAAGCCAGTTCAATCTGCATTAGCATATATTACTTCTATATGGGGGTATTTAATAGCTTTTATTGATAGAAGGGGAGGAATGGAAAAAGAAACTGAACTCCACCCACATCTTCACCATCTCAAAATTTACTCTTTGTTTCCTTATCCATGTCCTAGACCCATATGTATTCACATAAGGACGCTAATGTACACTATGCCTCATTTATATTGCATTCACACATTATGATAAATAAAGCTATCTTGTAATAATTTGACTGGAAAAATTTATGAGTCAGACTTCATGGGCCAAGCCTAACTAAAGAACCTATAGTCTTCAAGGCATGGAAAATGAAATATTGTGGTTAATTCTTGGGGTCATTAAAAAAAAGCAACTAAGAAAATTAGAAGAGACAAAGAAGCCAGTAAAGAAAAATGAGTTTACTATGTGGTAAATAATATTAATTTTAAATTACATAACATAATATTTAATCTACATGAGGGCACAGAGTAGTAGATTTCCCCCCCATTTTTCATATAAAGTAACCGAGAGCAGACATCTACATTTTTATGTAATATCTGTGATTTTTAAATGTTGGCTTTAATTTCTTACAATCTATAAAGCAACTCCTGATTTTGGAAAGTCCCAATTTTACATATAAAGCATTTAATAAAAACCCACTGACATTTTGCACTCATACATCTACAAAGGGCAGAGCCAGAACAGAAACCTAAATGTTCTGATTCCAATCCGGTGCTGTTATTGTCAGTTTCTGTTCGATTCGTTTTCCTTATGCTAGAAGGAACACCTCAAAATAGGAAACAAAGCTTTTTCTTCTACACTTTTGACCCTCACTTGTTAGAGGCACCCCAAACAGAAAGATTCCTGCTAAGTCTGGTTACATGCTTATCACTGCGAAACACATTTTGCCTTCATACCTGAAGTCAGTTTCAGAGGCTTGGTTTCCATGCTTAGTGAGGAAAAGGAAGACATTTCAGTGATCTAAAACATTTAATTTAATATGCCAAACTAGTATTTCTAAAGATATTACCCAAAAGGTCCTGAGTGCTAAATTGGGTTTTTGGAGACCACGCAGGGGTTCTTAAATACATTTTCCTCTCTCGATGTGCCATTTACCACTGTGGGCTTGAAAAAATAAATTCTTAGTGCATTTCAACATGCTGACCCTAAAACAAATCTGTCATTGGAATCCAAAGAACAGGCAGTGGACGAAGTGCTGAGGTATTGCTTCCAGGGACTCACGTTAGCATATTCACGTTGGAAAGGATTTCATCTTGGAGGCTTCTGTTCATCTAACCAGATACTTTGCAAGTAAAAATGCATGAAATTTAAACCAGCTTTTCACATGGCCATTTTTTATGGCAGACCATTTCAGCAGTGTAACAGGGATAGACACCTATAAATGTATAATGTGATGGATTCAATTGTAATGTAGCCTAGATACATATGGAGGTAGTGTTTGCCCTTCAGTGAAAATCCATTTTTATGTCAAAAAGAATCCACTGAAATTAGTAGGGCATTATCCAAGCAATAAGTAACACTCTATATACAATGCAAAATTTTCTAGCAGGAAGACAAATTTTCTCTAAATAATGTGAAAAAGTAACATGCTAAGAAAGAGTAAATTAATGCATTAAAAACTGTAAAACATTTAATATTAGAAGAAAATAGGCAGATAAATGACTAAGATCTTTAACCTTTATTGGAATAATATCTACTAGAAAATGAAATGTATTATTTTCTAAACCCACATTTATTCTGGACACAGGCACTCAAGTTATTTTATGTCACTGTACATATTTCAACTAATGTTTTACTTTGCTGATCAAAAATGATTGCATTCATTCACTTATGCATTTTTAAAGAAACATTTTAGCATCCCTGTCATGTGCCCCCTACAAAAAAAAAACTTAAGCATAGTATAGTGTAATAAACATAACACACATGGTTATGTTCATTATGTTAAAGTGTGAACTTTTCAATTTCTGAATGTTATTTCTAAATTTTCCTCTGAAGCATTATTTTTAATATTTAATTACTCTTTATGAGTCCTTTGACTATTTTCATGTTTTATTTTCTTATGCCTAGTGCTTCCTAAAAATGATATGTTCCCATATTTTTGTTCTGAAAGTCATTTTTATCATTTTTTTCTAGTTCATACTGTTGCGTATGTTCAACGTTCCTTTTCCCATCCCCAAGAAGCATTTTCTGGCCACAGGGAATATAATATATCTAGCCCCCAGCACATATTCAATACCTATTAATTTCTCCATTGTATCCTAAATAAGAACTACTGGGCTTTTAATTCCTCTTGTGCTTTACAGAATTCAGTGAAGGACTATTAAAGGCAGCTGGAAAGTGGGATTATTTTTGAATTTTTTAATTTTAATTGTATAACTTTTATTTTAAATCATATTCTTATTTTTCAATTACAGTTTGCATAATTATATTAGTTTGAAATGTACACCTCAGTGATTAGACATTACATAACTTACTAAATGACCATCCTGATAAATCTCACACCCATCTGACACCACACATAGTTATTAGAATATTATTGACTATATTCCCTGTGCTGTACTTCACATCCCCATGACTCTTCTGTAACAACCAATTTATACTTAATCCCTTCACCTTTTTCACCCAAGCCCCTAACCCCCCTCCCATCTGGCAACTGTCAAAATGTTTTCAGTATTTATGAGTCTGTTTCTGTTCTGCTTGTTCATTCTTTTTTTTTTTTTAGTTTCAGTTGTTGATAGATAAGTACTTATTGCCATCTTATTGTTCATAGTTTTTATTTTTTCTTCTTAAAGAAGACCTTTTAACATTTCATATAATAATGGTTTGGTGATGATGATGAACTCCTTTAGCTTTTTCTCACCTGGGAAGCTCCTTATCTGTCCTTTGGTCCTGAATGACAGCTTTGCGGGGTAGAGTCATCCTGGTCCTAGGTCCTTGGTTTTCACCACTATTTCTTGCCAATCCCTTCTGCTGAAAAGTTTCTGTTGAGAAACCAACTGACAATCTTATGGGTGTTCCCCTGTAGATAACTAAGTACTTTTCTCTTGGGGCTTTTAAGATACTCTGTATATCTTTAACTTTTTGCATTTTAATTATGATGTGTCTTGGTGCAGGCCTCTTTGGGTTCATCTTGTTTGGAACTCTCTGGGTTTCCTTGTATGTCTATGTCCTCCACCAAGTTAGGAAAGATTTTTGTCATTATATTTTAAAATAAGTTTTCAGTTTCTTGCTCTCTCTCTTCTCCTCTGGTACCCCTATAATGAAAATATTGGTACCCTTGAAATTATCCCAGAGGGTCCCTACACTATCCTCATTTTTTAAAATTCTTTTTTCTTTTTGCTGTTCTGATTGTGTGCTTTTTTGCTTCCTTATATTCCAAATCACTGATTTGATTCTTGGCTTTCATCTACTCTGCTGTTGATTCCCTAAAAACATTCTTTATTTCAGTTAATGTATCCTTCATTTCCGGTGGGTCCTTGTTTATGCTGTTAAGGTTCTAACTAAGTTCTTTGGGCATCCTTATAACCAGTGTTTTGAATTCTGCATATACTAGATTGCTTATCTTCATTATGTTTAGTATTTTTCTTCCAGTGTCTTGTTCTGTTCTGTCATTTGGAACATGTATCTTTATCTTCCCATTTTGGCATCCTCCCTGTATTTGTTTCTATGTATTAGGTAGAGCTTCTACATCTCTCAGGCTTGGTAGACTGGCCTCACATGGTAGGTGTCCTGTAGGGTCCAGTGGCACAGCCTCCTCTATCATCCAAGCTGGACACTCAAGATGTATCCCCTCATGTGGGCTGAGTACACCCTCCTCTTGTAATTGAGCCTTGATTGCTGTTGGCACTTCAATGGGAGGGATTTACCCGGGACAGTCAGCTGCAAAGATTAACTGTGACCACCAGCCACGGGCCTCTGACCACCGGGGAAGATTAGCTGTGCAGGTGTCCACCGCATAGAGCAGGACTTACTTTAGCAGGGTGCCTGCTGAGTCTGTCGCTTGAGTGTGTCACTTGTGGAGGTGGCTGGGTGGTGGTGCTTCAACAATGTCTGAAGCTGCCTATGGGGTACGCTGGCTCTGGGGTGTCCTGGGAGATCAGCCACTCCCTGTGTTCCATCCAGGGCTACCTAGCATGAGCTACGAAGTGATCAGCAAATGGCTGCTATTAGTGTAGGACTTGGAGGTGCCCAGGAGAGGCCAAGCTGTGAACCAAGGCTGGCCGCTGCTAGTGCTGGGCCAGGGGCCACTCAGCAAGAGGTATGGGGCACCCTGAGGTCAGATACTGCTTGTTTGAGAGATTTTAGGAAAATATGAAGCATGAGCCAAGACCAGTCGTTTGTATGGAAAAGCCACTGGAAACCACTTGGGTGGGCTCCAAAGTTTGGAGGAGGGCTCTCAGAGAATCACCAGAGTGGGACCAACAGTGTGAGCCATGTAGATGGAGTCTCAGATATTGTGCTGCCTCCTGGGCTCTGTTGGGGAGGGCTCGTCAAAGGAACAATGACCTTTGTCAGAACTTCTCTCTGGGAGAAAGCTACCCCCCAGCTCTTGCCCTGATGCTGGACACTTCAGTCCCTCCCCATATTTCCCTGGACTTTTGAGCTGCTGCCCTGGTGTTGGAGCTCAGAACAAGTGAGTCAGAAAAAGTCCATGAACAGGCCCTTTAAGAGGAATCGCCTGGAACTCCAAAAGACCTCTCTCTGTCTTTTTCAGCCTCAATTCCTGCTGGTTTATATAGCCAGAGGTTATGCAGACTTCTCTTCTTGGCACTGAGACCCTCTCCCGGGCGTGGGGGGAAGCTGGTATGGAAATAGGACTCCTCTCTCCTCAGGGGACCTCTGTCGCTGAAATATCCTTCCCAGTTTTTATTTGGGAAGGATAAAAACTGATGTGGGACCAGCCCATTCAGCATCTTCATCCCCCTGCCAGTTTTGATGTGGCTTCTTTAATTTCCTAGTTGTGGGACTTCCATTCAGTCAGATTTCAGGTGGTTTTGGGAAATGGAGTTGTTTTTACACACAATCAATAGTTCTTTACTTTTGTTGTCAGTATTAAGTCACGGGAACCGCAGGGCAGATAGATCTGAATGCCCAGATCCAGGAGTCACTTGATTAGGAGAACTAGGCAAATGGTATCTACTAGCAATCAGGTACTCAACAAAAAGGGCTACAGACAGGTAAGCATGGGAAAGATCAATGGTTGCCACCAAGTACTGAGTCTGGCTTTTTGTTGCATCAGAAAGGAGCGAGCAGGAAGCACAGGGCTTTCCAGGAGACCCAAAGCAGATGAGGGAATTGCACTAATTATGAACTGACATAAGCAAGCCAGTTTGGCACAAGCCCACAAACTTAAAGAAATGATCAAGGAAAAGATAACATCTCCCTACCAAGTGTTTCAGGGCTCGTAAAGCATAGGAAAGGTTGGGGAGTAGGAGATAGGACCCCACAGAATAGATGTTAAGCAGCAGGAGTAGGGTTTACAGCTGAAGCTTGCCAAACATTTCTTCCTTTTAAACAAATGTGCAGGCCGATGGGTATGATCTAAGGTTAGAAGGATATGCCTTATTGCCTTTCTCAAAGGTAAATGAGGGCTCTTCCATAAGATGCGTGAAGTGACCACCACCTGGGCCTCATGTACATCAGGGTCCTTTTGAGCTCTGGTCTCTTCACTCTCCTTCAGGGCAGGTGCACAAGAGTGAGGAGACTTGATATGAATGTGTTCCAACCTTGTTAACCTCCTGCAATTTGCCTGACACACGATGTATTTTTAGCTATTTTGTCGTGGGACGATTGCTTTTTGGAGCCTTTAAACTACAAAATTTGTTGAATTGTGTGTCAGGTATTTATTTAGAATCAATATTAGTACTGGGAAAAGGATAACAGAGTTATAGTCTTACTTCTTCGAAAGAGCAGTTATGCCACCTGCACCCTGGTGATTGTGGACCACTGGCTGGTTCAGCTAATTAGTGCTCAGCAACCCCCTGGTCATGTTCCGCTCGCACAGAGCCATGCATTTGCTCCAGCTCTCAGGCCCTTGTAACCAGGTTGTAAAAGAAGTTTATGTGGTACTTCATATGCTACATAGGACAATTGAAAAGAAAAATTATCCACTCATAATCAAAGGATGTTATACTCATTCCCCAAATGTCCACAAGCAGTACACAATGTGCAAGGACAGCTCCTTCGTGTCAAGCTGGACCAAAAGTCAAGGATGGGCCATTTTAGAAAAAGGCAAAATTTTTACCTTAGAGTTGCATTCGGAAGTGATTTTTCCTACTGGATGAGGGTGTGGGAAGCTTAATAAATGTGAAGAAAGAGAGGCAGGATCTAGCTCAAAGTTCCCCTGTGACACAGACCTGTGGGTTTCCAAGGTGGGCTTCAGGATTACTTGGAGATCATATAAAAATGAGGCCTCTTCAGCTCCGTCTTCAGAGATTCTGACTCCGTTGATCTGGACTTTGACTCAGGTACCTGCATTTTTGACAAAGCACTTCAGGTGCTGTTTTAAGGTGGATAGTTTGTCAATCATATTGTAAGAAACACTAACCTAGAGTCTTAGTTGAGTTGACCTTGATTCCCACCCAAGAGCAATGTGGTATACAATCCTAACTCGGTGATTTGAAGAGGTTTCCTAGAGGTCTCACTAGTTCTCTCTTAGGAAGGGAGGCACTTGTATTCACACAGATCTTATCAAGTGAGTCAAATGGTATATTTTTTATTGAAAATACAGAGCGAAGCTTTCAGTGATAGCAAATCTAACCTAGAGAGAAAAAGATGTATCATCTTCCCCTTACAATAATGGAAACCCCAACAAGTGGAATAAAAAGGCCAAGTAGACTAAAAGGGATTTTATTGTGAGAAGAGATGTGTAGAAGTAGAACAGGCTATTTATTTGAATTTTCCTATACCCTTTAAATATCAGCTTTCTCGATGTTACTTTTCAGAGACTGTGACCTTTTTAAGAAGTGAAAAGGCACCAAAATGCTATCTATATTGAAGCAGTTTATCAAAATGTCACCCAACAGTTGATTCCAATTGCTAACAAGATACTGTGTTTCCGTATTTAATTGGCCAGCTTACCTAATTATGGCTGTCTTTGGATATCTATTGATGGGCTCTTTCAGAGGGGAAAAAAAAACACATCATTGGAGGCAATTGCTTATAAATACATTAAAAAGGAAATAAAGTAAGGGAATACCCCAATAAGAATTATTGGATAATAAAATCTACCTGTTTGCATTGATCCCTAATTTACAGAAACACCTTCATAACATATCCAACATAACTCTGGATAATTGCCAGTTGCCCATGCTGCTATACCTTCTAAAAGTTATCTTGGCATGCAGCTCAGCAGAAAAATAGGAAGTGCCCTGGAAATTACTCACAAAATGTGAATACCACATGTCAGAGTCAGTGAGCTTTGGATGAACTATAAAGAGTTTTCATTATTTAGGCCTATGAAAGCAAAGGAAACAGAAATATATCCAATAATGTAAGGTAACGGAACCAGGAAATTTATAAGGCAGCTTAATCTGTGCATTCACTTTAAAATATTGGGCCACGTTCAAACTGAGACATTAAAAAACATTACCCCTGGCTGTAGTCGTGATCATTCAGAGGTCAGGAAGAATAGGATGTCAAACTTCCCAAGGTTTTTAGACAAAGGACTTTTAATGAGTCCTTTCCCTTAAGCTTCCCTTTTTCTTCTCTTATGTGGACATGAAAGACAAAATCTTAACACATTCCACAATCACTGGGGAGGCTGCCCAGAACCACTTATCTTAAATACTATATTAATCATATTTATTATGATTAGTAATAAATCTAGGCGGAGGCTTTAGATAATTAAGTGGGTCTAGGTCAGTCCTTGCTCTGTAAGAATGCTAATAAAAAGTCCCAAGTCACAGAGAATTATACTTAATGATACCAAAACTCACTGCATTAGATGCTATCGCCAAAGCATTGTTTAGCATTGGGAGATACAGAGAATATCAGAAGGTAGAGAATGATCATCACTACTGCCTACAGTGTTCATTAGGTTTGGAAAACTTCCTGGGGAAGAGGTTGGGGTGTGCCTAGTCTAGACTGTCGTAGTGATTCTCACGAGGTTTATACCCAGGGCTTGTTTATACCCAACAAGAACAATATCTGCAAGGACAGTGACTCTTACAGCCTCTAGGACATACACAAAGGGCTATAAACCTCTTGATGAAGAGCCAGAGTAACAGATTATCCCACTTAATAAAATAGAAGACTTTGGTGTACACCGCAAACAATATTTTATCTTAGAAATCTCATATTTCAAATCCTCTTTGGATTGCAAATTGCCTGAGCTTTTGTGGAATAAATACTGAATGAATATGCTGAGTGCTTCTAGCTAGCTTGTTAATGCAGACTACACCACTGGTCAGGTCTTCAATTCGTCTGTAAAGTTAGATCAGTCAGAAGCCCAGCTGGGATGAGGGAGTTAAATGCCAGGCTTATAAACACATGACCAAAATCAGAGGAAAAGCTCGCGGAAGCTACTTGCTCTGCTGTAAAACTACCCTAGGAGTTATCCGTGGGCTGATGTCTCAGGTTCTTGAGGATAAACTGTTTCATCAAATTAACACATTAAGCAATCACTGAGTAATATTTTTGCCTGAAAGTCACTGTGAGGAAAAAATACTCACGTAATACTTTTAAACCAGTTACCAAAAATCTAGTAGGGAGTACAAGGTGCTCTAAAATGCCCTGAATATTAATATCTTGTGATAAAACTATTTACAATGAAAAGAAAGCAAACAACAACAAAAAGTGTACACTGTTCAACTCCAGGAGCTGTGATGTCCGGAAATAGTGTCCTGTGGAACTGAGCCAACCCAGCCCTAGTTTGTTTCACTTCTGAAACATTTATAGTGCTGAACCTCAAGAGAAAAGTAAATGAGAGGAAAAAAGCTGGTTAATATTATCTAGGGTGCTAATTAACTGTGTTATATAAGAAAACCAGCAAGTGCCGGGGCACACCCTGACAATGGGTAGAGGCTGAAAACTTGGACCCAAGGCCACCAAACCTCACAGCGGAGGTAGCTCATCTAGAAGTCATGACACACTCGCGGAGTTCTCACTATGACTCTCATCTAAAACTACCCGAAAATGCCAACTGCCACTCTGGATATGAGCATTTTATGTGAATTTTTAATACTTTTCTTTATTTCCTTCCATGGGCATAACCACATTTAGGTTGCATTGCAAGAAAGAAATACAGTGGTCCCCCCTTACCTGCGGTGTTGCTTTCCACTGTTCCAGTTACCAGTGATAAACTATGGTCTGAAAATATTAAATGAAAAATTCCCAAAATACACAATTCATAAGTTTTAAGTTAGTATTTCTTTTCAAGTTAGGATTCTCATTTTCTTCAGCTATAAACCCAGAAGTGGAACTGCTGGATCTATTTTAACTTTTGAAAGAAAGTTCCATGCTGATTTCCATAGTGGCTGCACCAATTTACATTCACATCGATAGCGCCCATTCCCACCAACAGCGACGTTTTTGCTACATCCTCGCCAACACTAATGTCCTGTCTTTTGATAAGAACCCTTCTAACAGGTGTAAGGGGTTTTTGATTTCCATTTCCCTGATGATTAGTGATGTTGAGCACCTTTTCACGTACATGTTGGCCATCCGTGTGTCTTCTTTAGAAAAATGTCTACTCATATTTTTTGCCAAATTTTAATTGGACCATTTTTCTGAAATTGAGTTGTGTGAGTTATTTATATATTTTAGATATTAGCTTCTTATCAGATATAATCTGCAAATATTTTCCCATTACATTGCCTTTCATTGTTTTGATAATTTCTCTTCTGTTCAGCAAAGAAAATATTTATTTTTCCTTGTTTATCTTTGTTTTTGCTGCATTCGCTTTTGGTGTCAAATCCAAAAATATCGTTGCCCAGACTGATATCAAGGAGTTTATCGCCTATGTTTCTTCTAGGGGTTTTCAATATCAAGTCTTATGTTCAAGTTTTAATTCATTTTGAGTTAACATTTATATATGGTGTAAGGTAGTTGTCATTTCATTCTTTTGCACATCCAGTATTTCCAACAACATTTAGTCAAAAAACTGTTCTTTTCCCATTTTATGTTTTTGACTTGTTTGTCATAAAATAATGGACCATATATGTGTGTTTTTTCCAAGCTCTCTATTCATTTATATATTTTTAATGCCAATATCATCATATTTTGATTATTCTATCTTTGTAATAGAGTTTACAATCAGGTAGCATGATGCCTAGAACTTTGCTCTTCTGTTTCTCAAGGTTCCTTTGGCTCTTTGGGCTTTATGGTTCTATACAAATTTTACAATTGCTCTATTTCTGTGAAAAATGCCATTTGAATTATAATAGGGGTTGCATTAAATCTGAGAAATTATGTAATATTACAGTGGCATACTACTCAGACATATAAAAGTAATATGGATATTTTGAGCATATTAATTCCTCAAATCCATGAGCACAGAATAACTTCCATTTATTTGTATATTCTTCACTTTCTTTCATCAATGCCCTATAATTTTCAGCTTGGAGGTGTTTCTTTTACCTCCTTGATTTTGTTGATTCCTAGGTATTTTATTCTTTTTTATTTCTTTGCTTTTTTTTTTAATCTTACAAGTACCTTTAGTTTTTTTATATTTTCTTTTTTTAATTTTGTTTTTTTCCATTACCGTTTATCACTCTTATACTCACACCCCTAAAGACACCACACAGTTGTCCATGTCCATGTGTCCTTTTTCCTTTTTGCTCTATCCTTCCACCTCCAAACCACCTCTGGCCCCCTCACCCCACCTCAGAGCTGCCAGCCTGCTCTCTCTCTGTGAGTCTGTCTCTGTTTCGCCTGTTAGTTCAGTTTGTTCGTTAGATTCCACATATGAATGAAATCATATGGCCCTTTTCTTTCTCTGACTGGCTTATTTCACTTAGCATAATATTCTACAGGTCCATCCATGCTGTTGCAAATGATAAAATTTTCTTCTTTTTTGTGGTCAAGTAGTATTCCATTGTGTAAATGTGCCATAGTTGTTTTAACCACTTATCTACTGATGGATACTTGGGCTGCTTCCATGTCTTGGAACTTGCAAATAATGCTGCAATGAACATAGGGATGCTTACGTTCTTTCAAGTTAGTGTTTCAGGTTTCTTTGGATAAACTCCCAGAAGTGGAATCACTGGGTCATAATGCAGTTTCATTTTTAATTTTTTCCAGCATGTCCATACTGCTTGCCACAGTGGCTGCACCAATCTGCATTCCTTCCAACAGTGTGAAAGTGTTCCCCTTTCTCCACATCCTCACCAGCACTTGTTGTTTGATGATTTATTGATGACAGCCATTCTGACAGGTGTGAGGTGATATCTAATTGTGATTTTATTTGCATTTCTCTCATGATTAATGACATTGAACATCTTTTCATATGTCTATTTGTCATCTGTGTGTCACCTTTGGAGAACTGTCTATTCAGGTCTTTGCTCATTTTTTAATTGCATTGTTTCTGTTTTTGGTGTTGAGATTTATAATTTCTTTAAAATTTTGGATATTAACCCCTTATCAGATGTATCAGCCAATATGTTCTCCCATTCTGTGGGTTGTCGTTTTTATTTTGTTGATGGTTTCCTTTGCTGTGCAAAAATTTTTTAGTTTGATGTAGTCACATTTGTTTATTTTTTCTTTAATTTCCCTTGCCTGAGGAGATATATTGGGAAAAATATTGCTAAGAACAATGTCCAGGATTTTACTACCTATGTTTTCTTCTAGGATTTTTATGGTTTCAAGTCTAACATTTAAATCTTTAATCAATTTTGAGTTTATTTTTGTGTGTGGTGTAAGAAGGTGGTCTAGTTTCTCTTTTCTGCATGTATCTGTTCAATTTCCCCAACATCATTTTTTTGAATAAACTGTCTTTAGCCCATTGTAAGTGCTTGCTTCCTCTGTCAAATATTAATTGACTATGAAGGTGTGGTTTTATTTCTGGGCTCTCTATTCTGTTCCTTTGATCTGTGTGTCCGTTTTTATGCCAGTACCATGCTGTTTTGATTACTATGGCATTATAGTGTAGTTTGATACTAGGTAGCATGATTCCTCCAAATTTGTTCTTCTTTCTCGAGATCATTGTTGCTATATGGGGCCTCTTGTGGGTCCATGTAAACTTTTGAAATATATGTTCTAATTTTGTGAAAGATGTCATTGGTATCAATAATAATTGTATCGAATCTATAGATTGCTTTGGGTAGTATGGACATTTCAATGATGTTAATCCTTCCTATCCATGAACATGGTATGTGCTTTCACTTACTTGTATCTTTCTCAATTTATTTCTTCAGTGTCTTAAAATTTTCCAAGTACAGGTCTTCTATGTCCTTGGTTAGATCGATTTCTAGGTATTTTATTCTTTTTGAAGCAGTTGTGAGTGGGAATGTTTTCTTAATTTCCCTTTCCAATAGTTCATTATCGGAATATAAAAATGCATTTCTGGATATTAATTTTCTATCTTGCCATTTTACTGAATTCATTTATCAGTTCTACTAGTTTCTTCATGGACTCTTTAGAGTTCTCTGTGTACAGTATCATATTATCTGCAAATAAAGACAGTCTTACTTCTTCCTTTCCAATTTGGATGCCTCTTATTTTTTCTACTTGTCTGATTGCTATGACTAGGACTTCCAGCACTATGTTGAGTAAGAGAGGTGAAAGCAGACATTCCTGCCCTGTGCCTGATTTTAAGGGGAATGCTTATAGTTTTTGCCCATTGAGTGTGATGCTGGCTGTGAGTTTGTCATATAAGGACTTTATTGTGTTTAGGTATGTTCCCTCTATTCCCATTTTTCAGGGAGTTTTTATCAGAAATGGGTGCTGGATTTTATCAAATTTTTTTCTGCATGTAGTGATATGACCATGCGGTTATTATCCTTTGTTTTGTTTATTTGGTAAATCACATTTATTGAATTGCAAATGTTGTACCAACCTTGCATTCACAGATTAAATCCCACTTGATCATGGTGTATGATCTTTTTGATATATTGCTCTATTCAGTTTGCTAACATTTTGTTGAAGATTTTAGCATCTATGTTCATCAGGGATATTGGCTTATAATTTTATTTTTTCTTGTAGTGTCTATCAGTTTTTGGAATTAGAATAATGCCGGCCTTATAAAATGAGCTTAGGAGTCTTTCCTCCACTTGAATTTTTTGAAATACTTTGAGAAGGAGAGTTGTTAATTCTTCTCAAAATGTTTGGTGAAATTCACATGTGAATTTCCATTCAGGTTATTTTCTGATAAAATTGTAAATGGGATTATATTTTAAATTTTTCTTTCTGCTAGTTTGTTATTAGAGTATGGAAATGTAACAGGTTTCTGTGTATTACTTGTATCTTACAACTTCACTGAATTTGTTGATTGGTTCTAACAGATTTTGGTGGTGTCCTTATGGTTTTCCATATGTAATATCATGTCATCTACATTTAGCAACAATTTTACTTGCTGATTTGAATGTTTTTATTTCTTTTTTTGCCTAATTACTTTGTCTAGGACTTAAAATACTATATTAAATAAAAATGGCTCATTGTGCATCCTAGTTTGTTCCTGATCTTAGAGTAAAACCTTTCGGTTTTTCACATTTGAGTATGATGTTAGCTATTGGTTTGTCATCTACAGCCTTCTTTTTATGTTGAGGGTACATTCCATCTTTACCCACTTTATTGAGATTTTTTATTAAAAATAGATGTTGAATTTTGTCATACTTTTTATGCACCCATTGAGATGACCATATGAACTTTATCCTTCATTTTGTTATAGTGCATCACAGTGATTGATTTGTGGATATTGAACCATCCTTGCACCCCTGGAATTAATCCCACTTCATTTTGGTTTATAATCCTTTTAAGGTATTATTGAATTTGGTTTGCTAATATTTTGCAGAAAAATTTTGCATCTGTGTCCATCAGAGATGTTGGCCTGTGATTTTCTTTGTGGCTTTCTTGTCTGGTTTTGGTATCAAGGTAATGCTGGCCTCAGAAAATGAGTTTGGAAGTATTCCTTCCTCGTTGACTATTTTTCTTTGAAAATTTTGAGAAGGGTTGGTATTAATTATTCTATAAATTCCTGGCAGAATTCACCAGTAAAGGAGTCTGGTGCTGGGCTTTTGTTTTATGGGAGGTATTTGATTACTGACACAATCTTCTTAATAGTAATTGATCTGTTCAGATTTTCCACTTCTTCATGATTCAGTCTTGGTAGATTGTATATTCTTAGGAATTTTTCATTTTTCCTAGGTTGTCTACTTTTTGGGCATACAATTTTTCATCATATCTTATAATTGTTTCTATTTCTGTAATATCGGTAGTAACTTCCAATTTCTGATTTTACTTGAGTTCTCTCCTTTTTACTTTGTGAGTCTAGTGAAAGCTTTCTCAACTTCATTATTTCAAAAAGCCAGTTTTTAGTTTCATTGATATTTTCTATTATCATTTTAGTCTCTTTATCACCACTTCGATCTGTATTATTTCCTTTTTTGTACTAATTTTTGGCTTCACTTTTTCTTTTTATCTTTCTTCGAGAGGTTAAGTTATGTTGGATATGTGAGATTTTTCCTGTTTCTTATTTAGGCATTTATCACTATGAACTTCCCTGTTAGAACAGTTTTTACTGCATCCCCTAAGTTTGATACATTGTTTGTATTTCCATTTTTATGTGTTTCAAAATATTTTTATCTTCTTTTTGTGTTCTTCTGTGGCCTATTGGTTATTTAATAGCATAATTTTCATTTCCACATATTTGTAAATTTTCCACTTTTCTTCTTATAATTGATTTCTGGTTTTATGCCATTGTGGTTGGACAATTTGTTTAATATGATTTCAACATTCTTAAATTTATTAAGTATTCTATTTCTTTTGAATGGACTGTTCTGTATATATCTATTAAGTCCATGTAGTCTAATGCATTGGTTAAAGCTAATGTTTTCTTATTTACTGTCGAGATGATCTATCCATTGGTGAAAGTGGGATATTAAAGCTCCCTACTATTATTGTATCACTATCTGTTTCTCTATTTAGTCCTGGTAATACTTGCTTTATATATTAGTTACTCCTAAGTTAGCTGCATAAATATTTACCAATGTTATATCCCTCTGTTGGATTGACCTCTTTATGACTATTAATGACCTTCTGTTCCCTCTTTACAGTCTTTATATACAGTCTATATATCTTGATATTGGTATAGATACCCTAGCTTTGTTTTTGTTTCCATTTCCATGGACTATCTTTTTGCATCCCTTCACTTCTAGTCTGTGTCCTTACATGAAGTCTGTCTCTCATAGGTGGCATATAGATGGGTGTTGTTTGTTTATACCTTTCAGTTATTCTATGTCTTTTTTTTTTTTTGGAGAATTTAGCACATTTATTTATATTTGAAGTAACTGATAGGTATGTAATATTCCAATTTTGTTCATCATTTTCTGGGTGTTTTATATTTCCTCTATTTCTTCTTCTCTTGCCCTTTTCCTTTGTAGTTTAATGACTTTCTTTAGTGGTATGCTTAAATTTCTTTCTCTTTATCTTTTGTGTACCTACTACAGGTTTTGCTATGGTTACCATGAACTTGCAAGTCTTTATCAAAATTCTTGGTAAAGAGGAAGAGAAAAATAAAAGACAGAAAATTACAACATAACATATACTACAGAATTTCCAAATAATCTTTTACTCACTATGTCCCAGAGTTTAATACCATGTGGCAAATGCCTTGTTTAAAAAACACTTAACATAATAGGCCTTAGATTGCTATTCTAGAAAGACCTGCTTGCAAGGTCAGCTGATATTTGTAACCTTGGCTATCAGAAGGATTCCTACCACCATTAATCATAAGAATTGCTCACTATGCCTAAAGTGTTTGTATAAACAATGTAAGTTATACTAAACATTCACTTTTTTTTTTTTTTGGCTAGTCTAGAGTTTTATTTTGTGCCAGTCAGTGGGTTCCTATGTGACTAGTCCCCAGTAAAAAATTCCAGGCACTGAATTCCTAATGATCTTGCCACTATTCATGTATTACCATAATTTGTTGGTGGAGGAATTAGTACACCCTGTTTGATTCCATTCAGGCAGGACTCTTTAAAACTCATTCCTGTTTTCCTCTGGACTTTTCCCATGTACCTTTTCTTTTTCCTGATTTGCTTTGTGTAGTTTCACTGTAAAAATCATCACCACATGCTGAGTCCTCCCAGAGAATCAGGAAGCCTGGGAGAGGCCCTGGGGAATCCTGGTACATGCTCCACTCTCTCTTTTCTCATTCTCCAGTGGAACCTTTAGCTATGCTCTTCAAATTCTATATTTCTTTTAAAATACAAATCAATTGCCTGGCTGGTGTGGCTCAGTGGATTGAGCCGGTTCCACTGAGGGGCCGCCATTCGATTCCCAGTCAGGGCACATACCTGGGTTGCAGGCCAGGTCCCCAGTGAGGGGCTCAGAGGCAACTACACATTGATGTTTCCTCCTCTTTCTCCCTCCCACCCAAAAATAAATAAATAAATAAAATCTTTTTTAAAAATACAAATTAATTGACAATATGATATCAGCAAAAATGGTGGCTATAAAGCTTCACGCTCTCCTTCCACAAAAGCTATTATAGGGTCTCTGGAATCTAATCAAAAACTAATCAAAAACCAAAACCAGAGTAATGCTCAATAAAGAATAGCTTAATCTCAGTAAGAGACTCTGTGGTGTTTAATTTACCTGTGACCATCACTGACTCCCTAGTAGAGTGGATAAAAAACAGTATCCAATTACGTGGTAAGTCTGTTACAGAACAGACTTACGTCAGATCTAAAGACACAAGTAGGTTGAAGGTGAAAGGATGGAAAATCACAATAGCCAAAATGCAATCTGCTTGTTCCATTATCCTACTATTTAGTCAATGTTTTTAAGGCAAGGCTGACATTTGGGCGAAAACAACTCTATAAACTGATAAATGGATAAACAAAGTATCATGTGTTCATGCAATAAAATATTATTCGGCCACAAAAGAGAATGAGTGACTTATACGTGCTGCAATATGAACAAACCCTGAAAACACTTTAGTAAGTGAAAGAAGCCAGACAGAAAAGGCCACATATTGCATGATTTCTTCTGAATGCAATAGATAGAATTAGACATATCCACAGAGACAAAAAGCAGATTAGCTGTTTCCAGGACCTAGGGCTGGGGGAAGAATGGGACCTGAGTGCTTAATGGGTATGGGTTTCATTTTGTGGTGATTAAAAAGTTCTGATGGTTGTACAACTTTGTAAGTATACTAAAATCACAGAATTACACATTTCAAAATGGTTAAAATGGTGAATCTTGTATTGTATGAATTTTACCCAAAAATAAATACTATAATGAATTTAGCCTCTCTTAACTTTTCTTTCCTCTTATTCTCATCACAATTCAACCATCACCATAAAGTTTTGAAAAGCAGTAATAATAATAATAATAATAATAATAATAATGGCTAATATTTGGGGCACTTAATCTGAGTGATACATTTGTTTTAGTGTAATTTCAATAACCCTAAGTAGATAATAATATCATTAGCATTTTATAGATAATGACACTGAGGAAAGATCAGACAGCAAGTAGGTAGTAGAATACGAACTAGGGAAAAGCTGCATTCTGAAACACTTTTTTAAAATACTCTCCTCCTGGAACAGGGAGATAGTGAGACTGTGCATGTGTATATTTTCATATTTTTTTACACTGTCATGATACAAAGTCTTAAGGTTTGGTTCAGAGATTGATTTGAGAAGTAGATGCAATGATTTGCTAAATTCACTCTTTTTTTTTCATTAAAACATCTTTGGAGCAATTTTGTGTACAAAAATTTTGGCACCTCTTAAAGTGAGTGCCTTCCCTTCATACAGATCCTTGATGTGAGTGGCCTTTGACCTATGGCTTTGAGGGTCTCAGTGGTCTTAGTCTAAGGGATTGTTGTAGGAGAGATTGTAGCCATCTACTCTCATGTATCTTATTGTTTTATCCAAAAGTCTCTCGAGTCAGCAGGCAGAACTTCCAGAATTTGTATTAAGTACACAGAAAACTCCACCACATGAGAAACAGACATGCACATCAGAGAGTGGGAGAAAGAGAGAGAGAGAGAAAGAGTTGGGACATGTGGTAGGCAGAGAGAAGTTGGGCTTCTGTATTTAAAAGAAAAACATTCAGACATACATTCTGTATAAAGAAATTATTCTGTGAACAAACAAAATAGGGACAGAATAATAGATGCAGAGAATAGACTAATGGCTGCCCTAGGGGAGAGGGGTTGGGAAGCTGGATGTCCAAGGTGAAGGGATTGAGAAGCACAAATTAGTAGTTACAAAATAGTCATAGGGATGTTAAGTACAGCATAGGGAATATAACCATGATATTTCAATAATTATGTATGGCACCAGGTGGGTACTAGAAATATCAGTGGGAATACTTTGTAAAGTATATGATTTTCTAACCACGATGCTGTATACCTGAAACTAGTACAAAATAATATTGAATGCAAGCTGTAGTTAAAAATAAAATTTTTAAAAATTCTGTTTTTTAAACACAAAAGACCACTTATGGATATTACAAAAAAATTTCAGGGCACAGTGGAAAGCAAGTAGAATAGGGAGGCTGGTGGGGCTGAGATAGAGACCAGCCTCAGACGTTTATGTGCACATGACCTTGAGCAACTTATTTGACTTCTAAGTTTTGTGATTTATAAACATGGAAGACTACCCCCCGCTTAAAAGTGTGAAGATTAGAAATAATAGACTCATAGATCCAAGCACCTTCCTGGCATAAAGAAGATGTTGCCCCTAGGACTATACATTGAAAAAAATCAAACTTGAGAGTAGGAGGCATCACTAATGTAAGCCCAAGTTAGACCCTTTCTCAGAGGACGAGGGCCTTAGTAGGATGCCCTGTAATAAATACATGTTGCCACGAAACACAATGATATAGTTTGAGGGATATGTTATAAACATACACAAAACTAACTGGCATTAAGAGAAAGGGATATGTTAGTATCACTATGGAGTATCCCTGTTAGTATGACCGAAAAAAATCCAGATACCCGAAAAGTGTTTTCAGAGGAGGAGGATGTTATGTCCAGTTGGAGAATCAGGAAAGGCTTCATGGAAGAAGGGAAAACACAGATGGGCCCCAGGTCATGAGTACTGCAGTTGAAGCAGCTACTTGACCAAAGAATGAGGTTGAAAAGCAAGAGACTTGCTGAGGTTGGCTAAAGCTGAGAATTTGTAAATGGAAGATAAAGGAGCAAAGAGAAAATTCAAGGCTCTGGAGAGTCTTGCCTGCTAGGCAAGTGTTCAGGCTTTATCCGGAAAGTCAGACTGAGGGTTTCAGCCTCTGGTTGTAGGAAGTTGAGAAAAATGATGGTGAAATGGACAAAGGCCCATGCACATGGAATATCTTTCCATAAACTCAGGATTCTGTATCCCTGACCCTCTCCATCAGGATGCCTTGAATCAAATTTCTTCGGGTTATAGGAATTTTTTTAAAATATGCTATTTTTGACTAGATGAAAACTCATGTTAGAATTCAACTCATAAATTGGGTGCTTAGTTAGACAGCCCTGAACTGTCTGGACATAAGAATAGTCTCCATTTCTGAGGTTTTTTTTTTCTCTGAAGCAAATATTCTTAATTGATCTTCCTTATTTTTATTCATGAGCCACAATTGGTACCCATCTGAAATCCTGGCAATATTCCTGTCATTCTTAATGACACAGCAGAAGTGAAACCTTGGCTTAGTGAAAAACTGTAGTTAACTTCTCCTCTCTGCTCTCTTTCCTGAAAGGGTGTCCACAGGAAGAGAGTGTTACCCTAGGCGGCTGAAGAAAAATATCTGATGCAATAAAGTTTAAAATTAAATTTCTCCTGCTTGGTCCTATGTTCAATTTATTTTGTTTATGCACCCTTCCTCATTGGTGTTAGCTGTCTTTATCATTAACTAATTCCAGCTTTTGTCATTCCCCTACTTGCACAGAGCTCTTACACCCCCTCACCTGTTTCCATGCCAAACGGGGAAAAGTAGGAGCAAAAATAATCCAAAGGTCATGTGCTTTGAGTTTATAAGTGCAATGTTGTCTTGTTCAAACTCGTTCAGACTTGCTACACGATTTTATTTTGCTTAGGAGTAGATAAATATTAATTAGCATTGCCTGTAAAACATCCTGTGGATAGCAGGACACTGGACAAGTACTCTGCTGAGAGGCAAGGTATCCTAACCGTGGATTAATAACCTGCTATAGACAAGCCACTAAGTAGATAAACAGATATTTAAATTTTAATCAGAAATTTATGTGCCAGTAATTCATTTGGGTCAGTATTTTTTCTTTTTCAGATAAGTAGTTAAAATGCATTTGGCTTTCTCTCTGCGTAGCATGTAATGGATCTCCAGTTCTGACCATCATACACAGAACGCGACTGAGGATGGGTTTCACATGAGCCGCCCAACGGCCTAAGAGACACCTTCACATGAATATTAATACCTCCAAATCACTTTGTCCCGAAGTGAGCATGGAAGCTACTGGACTCTCAATTTTCTGGTTATCCAAACTTAGGATAACTTTGTATTATTTTCTCTCTTCAGCAATCTAGGCTGAAGGGCTCACTTCTTTTCCCAACTAAACTTGAGATCAGAGTCAGCAGATATCACACCATGAAACACAAATGAGAGTCAGGATTCCTGGTTCCTGTGAGGAGCTTGGAAGTCACGACTCTATACTAACAAGCACAGAGCTGAACAGACTGAACAATCAACTTCTCTAGGATCTTTAAAAGAGTTAAGGACACTAGAGCAAACAGCTGCCTCCAAGATTGGAGACACCAGCAGGTGTATACAGAGAATCCCAGTTTATCAAAGCAGTGAATCAGAAGTGGAAAACACTGTGGGAACAAGTGCTGGGTAGGAAAATCTGAACTGTAACTGAATAGCTGGAGGCTCAGTGCAGACCAGCGATTTTCAACTTTTTTCATCTCATGGCACATGCAAACTAATTACTAAAATTCTGTAGCACACCAAAAACGACATTGTATTTTTTAATCTGACCAAAAAAAGGTATCATTTTAATTCATTCACACTGGACAGCTATTATTGTATTGGCTGTTGTCATCTTTTTATTTGACAACCTAAGGGAAAAGATATCAGTGCCCCTGACTAAACAGTCAGGTATGGCATATCTTAAAAATGCTTGCGGCACTTCTGACTAGTCAAAAGTTATTTCTCGACTAGTGGTAGATACATCTAGAGCCTTGACTAAATTCAGGTTTGATTTATTTTTTTTTTCAGCAAGAATACTTCATAAGTAGTAATGTGTATTTCTGTCAGGAGCCACATTATATCTATTTTTTAAATTTTTTAATGTTTGCATTAGTGTTTGAAAATAGTGATACTCTAAATCTATCTTTCCTTCTTAATTTATTGATGGATTCTTCTATGAAGAGAAACTTTCCTTGTCAAGTTAAATAACTTTGTACAGGAAATGAAGAATAAATTCTTGTTTCTTTTCATTTTTTATTAGTTTTTAGAATGATGAGTTGCTTCCTTGGCATCTTTCAACTATCACAAATGAGTTGTTTTAATGCCGTTATGATCTCATGGACTTAAATATATTTTTGTGCTTCAGTTGTCTCCATGTAGAATTTTCTATTGATGCTTAACTTGTTCTGTGCAGGTCCATGGAAGCTTCTTTAAATGAGTTTCTGAGGTTTGGTATTGTTTTGACATGAATCTAGCAATCATTGGCAATTTTCCTATTTTCTGAAGTGATTAAAAATTGCACACTCAGATTCTATATTCTACCACTCAACCCTAAGATCTCTTTTATGAGCAAATTTGAGCAACTTTTCATATGTTTAAGTCATTTGAATATCATTTCTGTGAATTGCCTGTTCATATCTAATTTTTTCATTATATGTTTGTTGATTGTTTGCTTATCTTTTTTTTTTTGTTTTGTTTTGTTTTAAGTAATTTAGAGAATTGTTTTTTATCATGTCCAGGCAGGCCATTAAAATGTAGCTTTTTGGCCCCAAGCTGAAAGAGAATGTTCCCAGAAGAGATCTAAAAATGAATTAGTGGTTTAAGGATACATAAAGATCATTTAGCTAAAGAACATATTCCAATATAGGACTGCTTCAGGAATTCTCCAAAGAGGAAACTGAGTTTGGCCCAACTCCATCATAAAATTCCCACTACTTGATTAAAATCTAAATTTGTTTCTGGCTTCAAAGGCTTCTTTAACTTTGACATTTTCCTAGGATTCTCAAATTAGTTAAGACCCCTATGCTTGTTTCTCACTCAACCTAAAATTTCATAAGGCCCAGTGGCCCCACATTCAAGTATGTTAGTGTACCCACTACCCTTCATGACAGCATGGATGGAACAGGAGGGCATTATGCTAAGTGAAATAAGCCAGGCAGTGAAAGACAGATACCATATGACCTCACCTATAAGTGGAACCTAATCAACAAAACAAACAGGCAAACAAATATAACCAGCAGCATTGAAATAAAAAAGAAATAGTCACCAGAGGGGAGGGGGGAGGGGGCTAACGGGGAAAAAAAGGGGAAAGGTCATTAAGGAGCATGCATAAAGGACACATCGACAAAGCCAAATGGGGGAAGGATTGAAGGTGGGAGGTGGGGATGGGTGGGGCTTGGGAAAGTGGTGGAGGGAAAATGTTAACAAAAAAAAAAAATAGGGTTAGGTTAAGAATAGTATAGGAAATAGAGAAGCCAAAGAACTGATATGTACAGCCCATAAACATGAACTAAGAGGTGGGGGGATGATGGGATGTGGTACAGGGTGGAGGGGATGAAGGGGAGAAAAAAATGGGACAACTGTAATAGCATAATCAATAGAATATGCCCCCACCCAAAAAAAAAAATGTTACTGCATCCGAAGTAAGATATATTCTCAAAGATTGATGCAGGCAAGCCAAACTCTTTCAAGATAGGTTTTTAAGTTAGAATAAAAGCTCATTTTCTTAACAATGAGGAACACACACAAACACATACACAGTTTGTATACATAAATATAAAATAAGTGAACGGGATGTGCTTCTTTCTATTACCTATTTCATTATTAGAATTCCAAAGCTAATCAGCAGTCAACAGGTGACTACGGTTTGTTTCAATCAGAGTCCCAGGAAGAAGCAGATGGCACAAAGTGGTAATTAAAAAATGTACAAGTTTCATATAGTTAAAAGTTTATTTAGATACATGTGACCAGGGTTTAGGGATGATGGGATTAAGAAGCAGCCAAGGAATCTCAACACAATGTTAAGTATCCCCAGTGCTTGGCATGAAAGGGTAATGGGTGCTAACCGCACCCAGAACCTGGTGAGGGCTGTAGCCTTTGAAGAGAGGCCCGTAACCTTTGAAGAGAGGCCCGTTGACAGAAGTCGTGGCTTTAGGTAGAGGATGGTACACTGAACTCTCCTCCTGCCCTCCGGTCTTGTGTTGTTGCACTTCAACCCCTACTTCATGGGCTGAAGCCAAGTGGAAGTTTGAGTTAAAGGGTCCGTGACATACAGGCTGAGAAGGGAAACCTGGGGCCATAGAACAAGTCAGAGAAGTTTAGAAACTGGATCTAGAGGGGCCAGTGGAGACTTTCCAGTTCATGGAGCTCAAGCCCTTGGAAATCCTAAATGAAATTTTACCAATGACGTGGTAGAGCACAGACACTGGTCCCTTCCCAAGAAAACTCCTGTCCTCCCAGGTTCAGAACCCCTCTGCCTCTGGCTGTGCTCACAAATGTTCATATTCTCTCATCCTCTGTTGTAGATTTCTTTCAGACCAACCCGTTTATGCTCGCACATCATTCTTTAGACAGGTCTCAACACAATTGATTTTTTTCTGATTTCTAAGTTAATTACATTTCTAAAGTTGAGGTTGTACTCCATTAACTACATGGGGCTTGGGCATCCTCAAGGCTCCTCAGCCACATAGCACAAACTGTCTCTGAGGTGGTTTTCTGCAGATAGCTATTATGAACATTTGAATTTTCTCATTTTACTCTCGTATTTCTGGTTCTTACAGGGGGTAAAGGGTTCTTATAGATTCTAATATTTTTCTGATGTTACGTGCCACCCTATTAAAAACTTCCTCTCCACATTACAAACAGAACAATGTAAATATACAGATATGTACATATATCTATCTCAGGACATATTAGTCAACAAAAGTATTGGTTGAATAAAGAGTAGGTACCGAACCTGGCAAGCACTGCCCTATCTTTGTGGTAGAGAAATAGAAGAGTTAGCAGTCCCAGAGGGAAGTATAAGTTCACAATGTCAGGTAAAGCTGAATGCAACTTAAATGATGCAAACCAAGAATATAAGGGGTTAATTAAAGAACTGATTTGGAATTTGGAAGAGAAGGTACCTATTTGGGGGGAAAAGAAAATTGTGTATACAAGAGAAACACAGAAATGTGTGTTTGAACAACATAACTAACCTGAAAGAGTGAAAACATGTTGGTAAGGCCAGACTAATTTAGACTTACTGTCATGGGGAACAAAGTCCATGGAGTGAGGCAGTTCAAGAAACCTTGTCTAACATTGAAAGCTATGTAATTATCTGCATTTGGTTAATGATTAGAGCCTAATTTATGTTGCACTATTTGGAAGCAGAAGATGTGGGTCTGTTTGTTACATCTATCTAGCACACAGGCGATGATAAGAATGAGAACAGAAAATACTGCAAGGTTTCAAGGAAAAACAACGTAGAAGATAATGGAAAATTAAGAATGAATGGCAAATTGTTAGGTAGAAAAAAATGCTAGCTCAGTTTCTGACATGTCCACTTTTAGGTTTTGATAATTAATGTACATGACACTTCTCAGAAGACAACTGATGCTTCATAACTGCAACAGGATATGATATCAAACCGATAGCAGACAAAGTAAAGTGGATAGAGTGTTTTTTTTTCTTCTGAGTATATGAATTCCCTAAAGCAAAAAAGAAAAGGAATTTTGTAAATATGCTAAGGAGTTACAAGCTCTCATGGCAAAGAGTAATCAGAGAATAGCAGTCAGGGAATTAAGGTCAAGAGAGTAATATATCATGGACAGTGGGAGTGGAATGCAATGTCAAATACCCAGAGGAAAAAATCATTGGTTTCCAAACAACAGACCATAAATATAAGGTAAGCTCCCATTTTTGAAGACTGTTGATTCTTTGTTTCATATATAAATACAACAATAAGATTTATTAAAGACAGTGCATACACATAAAATAATTAAGTCTGCCCAATAATTACTCAGATGATAAATCAACCATCCCAACTTTCAACACAGGTTTTGCATTGTGAAGTCTGTGAAGTATGACATGTAAGCAATCAAATTATCTTGATCTTGATGTATTAATACTTTTTTCTGAATTAATTTAAGAAATTTGATGTTCCAATTTCAAACTTTTAATGTAATTAATGACCAAAAATGAGAGCTGTAACTTTGGATAACTTGTTCTGCTGTGGTGATAATATGGAAAGCTTTATATATTTTAGCTTTTGCTAAGGCAATTTTGACTACAATTTGTATATGAATGAATGTGTGATGTGAGTGTTAGATCTTAAAATAGAATGTTAGGAATGCTCTTACTGGTAAAAAAAAAATCTTGAAAATAAACTGTTGAGATTCCTTTCCTCATCATTATTAAAAAAAAAAAAATGCTTGCTTTGTACCCAACTTTTCAATGTATGTTTCCATGCGTGTGTTTTGAGGGGGGGTTCCTAACAAGGTTTCCCAGAATTATGTTGCCATAAATAGTAACATAGATGTGAGATCAAACTTTATTTGAGAACATCAAAGACCGTATCAGGACGCCAAGTGATGTTAGGCTACTGTTCAGCACAGTAAATAAACATCCATTGTAAAGAGCAGCACACTGCCTAGAACTGCTGCTTCAGTGATAGTACAGGGAACTGAATGAATATCACTGTCTTTGGTATGGAAAATAGTCTAAATGTAAGACTGGACTAAAACTGGACTCTACTCAGGTTGAGTTAAAGATAAATGAATGTACCCAAATATAATAAATTATTCACTGTGGTGTAAACCCAGTTACATGCTTTTAAATTTACTAGGTGATAAATGTCAATCTCCTACTCTTAAAAATAGATTTGGAGAACTTAGACTACAAGTATCTAAGAAGGAGAAATTCATATACAATATTACTATCTTCTTATTTTTTTACAACTAATACCATATTTTTAGAATCATAGTGTGAATTCTTTACCTAAAATCAGGTATTCTATCATATTGCATATTATACACTAAAATTAATTTTTCCTTTTATTTTGTAAATTCAAAGATAAGATTCATTTTTATATATTTTTAATTATAGTCTACAAAAGATGTATTACTTTCAGGTGTACAACATAGTTATTAGACATTTATATTACTTACAAAGTGATTTCCTTGATAAGTCTAGTGCCCATCTGATTCTGCATTTATTGTAATATTATTGACTACATTCCCTATGCTGTATTTTTCTTCCCTTTGACTATTTAACTGGCAATTTGTACTTCTTTATCCATTAACTTTTTCTCTCTTTTTAAAATTGAAAATATAGTTTATTTGTTTATTTATTTGTTATTGTTCAAGTACAGTTGTCTCCATTTCCTGATCACCACTCCCCCTTCCCCACCCATCCCCACAGGCATCCCCTCCTCATCCATCCCTACCTCCAATCCTACCCACCTTTGGCTTTGTCCATGGGCCCTTTATATGTGTTCCTTGACAACCCCTCCCCTTCTTTCCCACATTATCCCTCTCCCTTCCCCCCTGGTTACTGTCAGTTTGTTCTTTATTTCAATGTCTCTGGTTCTATTTTGCTTGCTTGCTTGTTTTATTGATTATGTTCCACTTACATCATATGAAATTCGTTCACTTTTTCCACCCAGAGATCTAGTATCCTTTACTCCCTTCCTATCTTGGAAATACCAATTTGTTCTCTCTCTGTATCCATTAGTTTGTTATTGTTTTGTTTGTTTATTCATTTTGTATTTTAGATTCCACAGAAAGTGATATCATATATTTGTCTTTATCTATCTGACATCTCATTTAATATAATATCCTCTAGTCAAACTGTGCTAAAAATGTGTCAAACTGTGTCAAAAATGGCTGGATTTCATTCTTTTATATGATGAGTAATATTCTGTGTGTGTGTATGATCTTGGCTATTGTAAATAATGCTGCAATGAACATAGGGATGCATGTAGTTTTTTGAATTAGTGTTTTGAATTTCTTTGGGTAAAGATTCAGATGTGGAACCACTGGGTCATATGGTAGCTTCCTTTTTAATTTTTGAGGTAACTCCATCCTGTTTTCTACCGTGGCTGCAACAATCTGCATTCTCACCAACAGTGCATGAGAGTTCCCTTTTCTGCACATCCTTGGTAACACGTGTTGTTTGTTAATTTCTGATGATAACCATTCTGACAGTTGTGAGGTGATGTGTCCTGGTTTTCACTTGCATTTCTCTGATGATTAGTGATGTTGAGTGTTTTTTTCATATGTCTGTTGACCATCTGTATGTCCTCTTTGGGGAAATGTCTATACAGACCCTCTGACCATTTTTTAAATTGGATTGGTTGTACTTTTTGGTGCTGTGTGTGTCCCTTACATATTTTGGATATTAATCCCTTACCAGATATATAATTGGTGAATATATCCTCCCATGTAGTCAGTCACCTTTTTATTTTGTTGATGATATCTTTAGCTATGCAGAAACTTTTAAATTTGATGTAGTCCCATTTTTTTTCTGTGTGTGTGTCCTTGCATAAAGAGACATACACAAAAAAATATTCCTAACAGCAATGTTAAAGAGATTACTGCCTATGTTTTCTTTTTGTTTTTTTTTCCAGCAGTCTTCTGGTTTCAGGTCTTACATGTAAGTCTTTTATCCATTTTGAGGGTTTTTTTTTTTTGTATATAATGTAAAAAAGTGATCTAGTTTTACTTTTCTGCATATGTCTGTCCAGTTTACCTAGCACCATTTACTGAAGAGACTGTCTTTACCCCATTGTATATACTCTTGCCACTTTTGTCATATATTAATTGACCTTACAGGCATAGTTTTCTTTCTGGCCTCTTTATTCTGTTTCACTAATCTGTGTGTCTATTTTCATGCCAGTACCATGCTATTTGGATTACTATAGTCATAGAGTGTAGATTGCTATCAGGTAGCTGTGGCTATTCAGGGTCTTTTGTGATTCCATAGGAATTTTAGGACTTCTTGTTCTATTTTTATAAAAAATTCCACTAGTATTTTGATAGGGATTGCATTGAATCAATAGATTGCTTTTGGTAGTATGACCATTTTAACAATGTGAGTTTTTTATATCCATGAGCAAAATATATCTTTCCATTTATTTGTATCTTCTTCATTTTCTCTCTTCAATGTCTTACAGTTCTTTTTTCTTTTTTCTTTTTTTTTTTGAGTACAGAACTTTCACCCACTTGGTTAAATTTATTCCTAGGTATTTTATTTTTTATGTGATTATAAGAGGGATATTTAAAAAAATTTACTTCCAGTAATCCATTATTGTTATATAAAAATGAAACCTATTTCTGTATATTAATTTTGCATTCTGCTACTTAAGTGTATTAGTTTTAATAGCTTTGGTGGATTCTTTAGGTTTATCTCTGTTTGTATCATGTCATCTGTAAATAATTACAATTTTACTTCTTTCTTTTTAATTTAGATGCATTTTATTTCTTTTTCTTGTCTGATTTCAGTGGCAAGGACTTCCAATATTAAATTGATTAAAAGTGTTAAAAATGGACATACTTCTCCTGTAACTGACCCTAAAGAAAAAACTTTTAGCTTTTCACCAATGAGTATAATGTTGCTTGTGGGTTTCTCTTGTATGCAAGGCATTTATCATATTTTTTATTCATACTTTTGATCTTTGCATATTAAAAATGCCCCTATAACATTTCTTGAAATACTAATTTAGTAGTGATAAACTCCTTTAGCTTCTTTATTTCGGAGAAGCTATTTACCTCGCCTTCCAATCTAGATGGCATCCTTGCTGGGTAGAACAGTGTTGGTTGTAGGTTTTTCCCCTGTGCCAATGTCATCTGCACTTCAGAGTTTCTGCTAAGAAACCAGCTAACACTCTTCTGGGAGTCCTGGTGTATGTAACTAACTGATTTTCTCTTACTACTTTTAAGATTCTCTTTTTGTCTTTAACCTTTAGCCTTTTAATTGTGATGTGTCTTGGTGTCGCTCTCTCTGCATTCATCTTCTTTGGGACCCTCCATGCTTCCTAGACTTGTACACCTATTTTCTTCACCATATTAAGGCAAATTCTATCATTTCCTTGAATAGGTTTCAATCCCTTGATCACTCTTCTAGTAACATTATGATGCAAATGTTGCTATGCTTCATGTTGTCTCAGCTGTCACTTAAACTCTTCTGGGAGTATTCCTTTTTCCTTTTGCTGATCGTTTGGGCATTTCTCACAACCTAGTCTTCCATATTGCTGATTCAGTCCTCTGTTTTATGTAATATGCTGTTGATTCCTTCTAATTCTTAATTTCAGTTTTTATATTCTTCATTCCTGACTGGTTCTTATTTTATATTTTGTATATTCATATTTATGTTTTTTATCTCTTTGTTGATGTTCTCAGTGAGTTCATCTATTTTTTCCTAAGTTCACTGAGCATCCTATGACCAATATTTTGAATTCTGGATCTGATAGGTTTCTTGTTTCCATTTTGTTTAGTTCTCCTTTTTTTTGAGTTTTTTTTCTTTTCTTTCTTTTGGGACAATCTCTTTGTCTCCACATTTTGGGTGATACCTCATGTTTGTTTCTGTTTTAGGTAGATCATCTCTGTTTCCTGGTCTTGGAAGATGGCCTTACAAATGGTAGGTATCCTGCGGGTGTCCAGTGGTGTGGTCTTCCTGGTCACCTGAGCTTAATGCTCCAGGGTCCAGGGGTATCCCAAGTATGGGTTGTGTGTACCCTCCTGTTGCAGTTGAGCCTTGATTGCTATCGGCACATCACTGGGTAGGATTGACCTCTACATTGACTGGCTATAAAGGCCCGCCATGACTACAGCTGGTGAACTGCTGAGTGGGGGCTGATCCCACAGAGTGGTTGTCATTTTAAAAGTGCTCTAGTGCCAGTTGAATCTGTCCTTGTTTGTGGAGTTGGTTGGGTGGTGCTCTGGTGTGCTCTGAAGTTGACACTAGAATTGGTTTCTCATTTATTCAATGATAAAACTGGAGTATTAAAGTTCCCTATTATTATTTTATGTTCTTTATTTCTCCCTTTAAGCTTGTCAATATTTGCTTTACATATGTAGGTGCTACCACATTGCATGCATAAATATTTACAATGTTATATCCTCTTGTAGGATTGATCCCTTTATCATTATAATGACTTTATTTTCTCACCTCAGTCTATGTTTTAAAAGTCTGTTTTGTCTCTATAACTATAGATTCTATAATTTTCTGTGTTTTATTGTATGTACTATTTTTTTCCATACTGTCACCTTCATTCTGTTTGTCCTTACATCTCAAATGACTTTTTAGGGAGTATATGGAAGAACCTTGTTTTTCTTCTCCAGTCAGCCACTCTATGTCTTTTATCTGGAGAATTTACTTCACTTATACTTAAAGTAATTATTCTGTTTGTACTTTTTGCTATATTGTTCATTGTGTTCTGGCTTTTTTTCCCCTATGTTTCTTCTTTTCTTGCTCTCTTTTAGTTCGATAACTTTATTTAATGGTATGCTTAGATTACTTTCTCTTTATTTTTTCTGTATTTATTATAGGTTTTCTCTTGTAGTTACTATAAACATCACCAATAAAAACTTGTAAGAGTCCATTTATAAGTTGATAACAACTTCAGTTTGAATACATTCTCAAGATCCACATTTTTACTCTCCCCTCCCCAATGTTTTATGTCTTTGATGTCACATTTTACATATTTTTATCTTATGTACACCTTAACTAATTATTGTACAGTTATCTTTACTACTTTTGTCTTTTATACTAGCTTCATACCTGATTAATCCAACACATCCACTCATAAGATTTATCCTTTCATATGTATTCTTGTTACTCATTAGCAGCCTTACTTTTCATCTTAAAGAAGTCCCTTTAATATTTCTTGTAAGGCCAACATGGTGGTGATGAACTCTTTAGCTCTTGCTTGTCAAAAAAACTCTTATGTCTCCTTCAATCCTGAATGACAACTTTGGTGGTTGGAGAAGTCTTGGTTGGACTTTTTTCTTTGGGTAATTAAAATATATTGTTACAGTCTTTCTAGTTTACAAAGTTTCTGCTGAAATGTCTAACATCTTCTGGTGGTTCCCTTGTACTTAACGAGTTTTCTCTTGCTGCTTTTAAGGTTCTCTCCTTGTCTTTAATTTTTGACTTTTTAAATTATAATGTTTCTTGGTGTGGGGTTTCTTTTGAGTTTTTCTTTGGAACTCTCTAGGCTTCTGGAATCTGGATATCTATTTCCTTCCCCAGTTTAGGAAAGATTCAGCTATTATTTCTCTGCCTAAGTTTTATGCCTCTTTGTCTCTCTCGTCTCCTTCTGGGACCCCTCTAATGTAAATGTTGGTCTGCCAGATTTTGTCCCATATGCCCCTTAAGCTATTTTCATTCCTTAAATTCTTTTCTTTTTCTGCTCTAAGTGAGCTCCACTGTCCTGTCTTCAGGTTCATTAATTATTTCTGCTTCATCTAGTCTGCTGTTGAACTCTCTAGTGCATATTTTAGTTCACTTATTGTATTTCTCAGTTCTTTGACTTCTATTTTGTACTTTCTTATATTTTTTATCTTTTTGTTGAAGTTCTCATTGTATTCCTCCATTCTTCTAAGTTTGATAAGCATCTTTGTGACCATTATTTTAAACATTTTATTGTGTAAATCCCTTATCTCCATTTCATTAAGGATTTTTTATGAGGTTTTATCTTGTTCTTTTGTTTGGAACATATTAACTTGTTCATATTCTTTGGGTCTCTGTGTTGATTTTAAGAATTAGATATAACAGTTACCTCTTCCAATCTTGAAGGAGTAGCCTCATGTAAGAGATAAATCTTATCATTCAACCTTGCCCTAGTTCTTACGTGACTCTTGAGCCTTTGTGATTATCCAACTCCTCGTAGTTGAGGATGTACCAAGACCTCACAGTGTCCTAAAGAGGAGGATCAATCAGCACTTAGAGTTGGACTGATTGGAAGCCAGACCTTCAGGCAGTGGCTTTTAAAGTATGCAAATATATACTGTCCTGTGGGACAGCAAGCATAAGTCCTGCTGGCCACCAGAGCCAGTTGAGCCGGGTGTCATTCACAAAATTTGGGATACCAGAGGAGAATGAGTTCCTATTCAGGTGGTACCAGCAATTAGGAGCTAGGCAGGAGAACGCAAATATGGTGGCCTCTGTCCCCAAAGAGTACCCCAGAAGGCCCTATGTGTGCATTAAATTAGATGCATACCTCTCAGCCCAGTGCTTTAAGATAAACAAATAAGCCTCTTTTTCACAAATGCTGGACGCTACTCAATCTATTTCCTCTGTGCAGGTGATTGGGTAAGGTGAGCTCACATGTTCAAGCCCTTTAAAATCTGTCTTTCAGTTTTCTATAGCCTTATGGGTCTGATGGACACAAGTCCCATTGGTTTTCAAAGCCAGATGTTTGAGAGTTCATCTCTGAGACGCAGCTCTTGAAAGCTGGGGTGCCTGATGTGGTGTTCAAACCTTTACTCCTCAAGGAGAAGCTCCGGGTTTTAGTTCCCTCCCTCCTAACTGAGGGATGCTATGCCAAGGGTGAGAATTATGGCAAGGCTGTGTCTCAGACCTTCTACCTGCTTCCATGTGGGTGTTTTCTCATTACACTGATGTGGAGGAGTCACTTAACTAGCTCTTAGCATTTTTTTTCACTGGAAAGTGTGTCATATGTAGTTGTATGTTTGTTCATGGGAGAAGGTGAATTCAGGAACTTCCTATGTCACCATCTTGGTCTGGAACCCTATTTATAAACATAATTTTTTTTTAATTTTTGAAAATTTCCAGAGTATTTTAAAAATATGTTTCTTATACACATATTGCCTGGTATGTAGGCAATTAGTAAAATAATTTTCTTTACATATAAAATCTAATGATAAACTAAAATAATATTTCTATCAAAGTCATTTTAACCTCACAACTAAACTATGAGGTCTCTGAATACTGGGGTAGATAGGTCCATGGAGATTATTAGTATAACACTTATAAGTCCCCTTGCAAACAATTCTCCATTCCTGACTTTCTATTCTTATTGATATTTTGTCTTTAGCTGTCTGACGGTTAAAAGCTCTGGTACTCATGAGATGATCCTTGTATTGGTCTGTTGGGAATAACACCATGTCTAACTGATTCTCACTCCTCTGTGAGAAAGATGAACCCATTGGAAAACTGTCATACAGTTATTCTAGGTATTTAAACAATGCCTGGATATTCTAGATCTTTTCAATATTATATCTGAATAGAAATTAATGTAGTTTCTATCAATAGTCATTTTAGCATTTTGGCATACCCAAAATTCTAATCTCAAAGCAGTCTCACAAAAATGATGACGTGCCTGAACTACATGGAGTTTTTCTTCCTTTTGGGGGTATAACTAGAGTGAACATAAAAATTTTCAGCCAAAACAGAATACTTTTTAGAGTGAATGAGGAAACTTAATAAGCATTTTGGGACAAAAAAATATGAACCAGTAATATCTCAGGTAAACATATGGTCATCTTAGTTATAATGGCCAATATGAATGTCGTTACAGAAACTTGTTAGCTTTGTGATTTATGTTGATTAATCTATAATGAAAATAGAACCCTAAAGACTAATTATTTTCTAAGCATATCTCTGTTGGGAAAATTTCCTGGGGCTGAGAGACATAAGAAAGAAGCTGACAACTCCATCGTTACATCAAGAGTTTATTAAGGGAACTGACCTATGAGGCATATCTTGGGCAGCAGCAAGATGACATAGCATTTTCTACCACACGGCAGGCCCTAAGGGGTTATATAGGACAGGGAAGGGCGGGTAGGGGTATTGGGGTGTGGCTCACCCCAGATAAGGGTATAGCATCTTATATACTTGCCAGGCAGAGTAAGGACCTGTTCTGGGAACCGGAACATCTGGGGCATAGGGAAGAGTTTGGACAGTCTCTAAGGGGATTAGGAGAAGCAAACTCTTTCTGACCCAGGTCCTTGCAGTGGTCAGGCAGCAGTCACATCATAGAACAGTCTCTCCCTCATAATCTGATTCAGTTGCCAATTATTTATTATGATGACGATTCTGTAGAAAGTTATATGATGGTATAACAAATTCTATTTATAAGCTAGTAAAATTATTCAAACTCACAGAATAAAATAAAATATCTTAGAACTTATTTAGCATAACATTTTTATTTTTAAGATACAAAAATTAGGATGTAGGAAGGCAAAATAAATTGCCCAGTGCTATACAGTCAATTAATTGCAGAGCAAGACATACAGTCCAGGTGTCCTAGTTCTCAGTTAACACATCAAATTTTTGAGCATCCTAATTCAATTCCTTTCTATGTGCTGCTGTCCTTTAAAAATGATATTTAGGACAATTATAGAGTAGAATTGAGGTGCTTATAGCATACCAACATCCCCATTGAGGACCATGAGAAAAATCACACAAAGTATTTTTTAAAAATTGGTTAAAGGCATCAGAGAGCTGCTGAAGTGACCTGGACAAGAAGATTAAAGTGAAAAACAACCACCACCAATTAGGACAGAGAGAGGACACTGAACTGAAAAGACGTGCTTTACATTCTAGAGTCATTTCACTTTGGAGGCATTTTTTGTTCTGGGCATGAAATGAACACTTAAGAATCTAGGTTTCCTGTGAATAGTGAGCCACTGAAGGGTCACGGAGAAACCAGTAGCCTTTATGAGACTGGAGAGACAAAACTGGAAACTCGAGGGCCGCGGGCAGAATGAGAAGGAAGGGCAAAGAAGAAGGCCTGGTACACGGCTGACTTACCCTTTAAGGCATTTGCTGAATTCTGGAACTGCAAGGAACAGAAGCAGAACGCCTATAAAAAACAGGGAGGAGTTTTTTACCGTCTCACCTTACTACAAAAAAAGTGTTGAGTAGAGTAAAAGCCCCCTTCTGGGGGAAAGAAGCCGGGGGGCGGTTGTTTGAGGAACATACCAGTTCCTAAAATGAAAACCAGGGGCTCTATACCCTGAGAGCAAGGCTGAACTACAGGCAGCCCGAGCTTTTCTGAAGCTGCATCCTGTTTCTGCTCAGCCCAGCACTTGATCGGACTAGGTGACAGGCCTCTGCTCTGTCTGCAGAGTAAAGAGTGATCTTCTCTAAAGGAAGACAATATCACTGGAGTTTCTATGATTTTTTACGTATATACAGTATCTATTGTTCGGTCAAAAATAATTAGTCACGCCAAGGGGGAGGACCATACCACCGTTCCTATACCCCAAAATACAAGTTTGAAAAACACAAGGTTATTTAAAATAAACATTTATTTTAAACAAGTTTAAAAAATTAATTGATTAATTAAAAAGCCAAGATAAGCAGTTGATCCAAATACTTGTATTAGAAAAGACCAAAATAAACTACTAACAGTATGTTAAAAATACAGTGAAAGATGGATAAACTAGAGGGAAAAGGGAAAATTTTACATGAAAATTAGAACTATGAAGTATAATCAAATGGAAATTCTGGAATTGAAACTATAACTGAAAGTAAGGACTCCAAAGATAGCTCTAAAAGCAGATAAAACACAGCAGAAGTTGAGATTGGTGACCTGGTACATAGACAAATAGAAAATATCTAATCTAAAGCACAAAAAGAAATAATAATGAAAAAAATACAAGACCATAAGAGAGACATGGGACCCATTGAAAAGTCCATAATGTGATATAAATTGGAGTCCCAGTAGAATGAGAGAGTGGGGCATATGCATTATTTGAAAAAAACATGGCTGAGATATTTTTAATTAATTATTTAAAAATAATTTGTATTGACTTTTAACACCAGTCTGCCTGTATGTTAGAAACAGCAACAGAGCACAAAGAGTACTGAACTAACCATCCTGGCATGCTCTCAGTACCATGACTTTACAGGCCAAAACCTCCTTCCTGAAGGCCCCTGTTCTTCCTATGAGAACGTTTTCATCAGGCTACCTCAGCCTTGGTGACAAGCTATGGCAATCCACGTTCATCTCTCCCGAACTCGGGACCCACATGCGTAAAGGATGTATCCAGTGGTCCGATTTCAGAGTAGAAACAATCTCTCTTTCCTCTTAGGCTACTTAAAATCGTCACTATCAAAGTCATTTGTGTGAGTGAAAGCACTGTGCCTGAAGGCCTTTGTTTAAAAAACAACGCCAACAAAGTAGTCTTTTCAAATCCTAAAAATACCTTGACTCCTTTGGCAGGTGTGAGCCTGGACTCATTTGCACCCTTCTCCCCTCCGCTCTGGCCTGGAGTGTCCTCACAATGAAGCGACAGGCTCCTGCGGCAGAAGTTTCCACAATGCGGTGCCAACCATAAGCAGCCTGATTTCTCACAATGCTTCAAACACAGTCTGAATTACGCTAGGTCCTTGACTTTACACACTTTACTCTCTTTGTGTATAAAGCTCACCCTAGCCATATCTACCTGCCAAAACACAGTATACTTCAATAATTTATCTCAATTACCACCTTTTTCATGCAGCACTTTCTTATCGCCTAAATGTAATATCCCCCTTCTACATTCTCCTTGAGAAGAAGTATTATAAGTCATAAAAACATGACCTCTGGAATCACATAGAAAATAATTTGAACCATGGCTTTGACATTGACAAGCTGTATGACTGTGTTAAATGCTGTGGCAACCAAAGCACAGTGCACCGAGGAGGAGTACCAACATGTCCTTGGGAGGGGACAAAGGTCAAGGATGTTTTCCTGGAGGAAGGGACATTTAGACTGATAATCGCATAGAGCCATTAAAGAAAGGGGAGATGGAAGGAATATTCACCCATAAGTTGATTCTCTAATAAATGTTTAAGATGTGATTACTATACAGAAAGCAAGTGAGCCCAGGGACCTAGTGAGGATTATATCGTGTGCAAGAAACCATTTCAACTTTTAAGAAGATTTGGTGGTAATAAAGTAGAAAAGCAGGTAGGTAATTATGTGGGGTACAGGGAGGCATGGAATAAATACCACACAAGGAGGCTCAGACAAGCACTTGAAAAACTCAAAAACAGGAGGTCTCATCTCTCTCTGGGACAGTTAACAAAAGCATGATAAAAATTGGCATTTGAGCTGAGTATTGGAATAAGAATAACTGAACTGTATAGTTATTTTTAGAAGATTACTTAGATTATAGAGAACAGGATGAATAGGAGAGAAAAGAAAAAACAATTAGACAGTCACTGTGATAGTTAGAGATAAGATTTTGAAACTAATCTTGTCTGAATAGCTACAAACAAAGCTTGGAGAGACTTACATATAATGCAGAAGGTATGGTGATAGAGAGTACCATATTTTGCCATGTATAATGCACACTTTTCTGACCAAATTTTTGAAGGAAAAATAAGGATGTGCATTATACATGGGTATACTAATGGGTATACTAATCCCATCTATAATGTGCACAAAAATGTGGGTGCACATTATACATGGCAAAATATGGGTAACATCCTCTTCAAGCTACAGGAAAAGATAAGGATTAATGCCTTGATTTTGCTTCTACCCTCTACCCCACTCACCAATATATTCTGCATCCTCTGTCCTGCTGATGCCCAGTTAGCTGACCCTACAGACCACCGCAGCAGTGGGCTCCCTGGCCCTCTGACTTCTAGCTGAGTGCAACCAATGGGAAACACCTGCGAGAGAACACGTTGCGGGCATTCCTTCCCTGCTCCCTCTCTGCTTGGGTACCGTACATCCAGATGGACCTGCTTTCCTCTCTGACTCCAGCTCTCTCTGCGCACCAGTAATACTGTTTCCCCACTTGCTTCTTCTGTCCTGGGGGTACCAATGGTTTCTTCTGCCGCTGGGTCCCGCATGCCTGCCATTGTTTGTTTCCTGGACCCTACCCACGTCTCTGTCAAGCACCTTTCATAAAATTCCTTTTGTTTCAGCGATCTGGGGAATATTCTGTTTTGTTCTGAGAATCTGGTTTATACAATGAAAGAGTGATAGGTAAACTAAAAGACTATAAACATTTTGGTTATAGAAGACAACCAAATTTATTTTTAAACCTAGCAGCATTTTTTTTTCAAGGACAAAGCCCTCAGTAGTTGTCTTGGCCAACTCTTACTTTTAAATATAGGGTCTACACCTGGGACTGGAGGTGACCTGCTGAAAAGAGTAGACACAGTCAAGGGTATGGAAGACACAGGTGGGAAGAGGAAGGAGTAGGCATCCAAAGTAAACTTTTGCTTACTTCATATTTTAATTCAGGGCCAGTTTGGCTCTGTGCTTAAGTTGCTGATTTTAGGAGAGACAGAGAGAAAATCAGAAAAACCTGACCCGGGTGCTGTGCTAGCGACTGTGTGATACCCTGGGGATGCTGTGCTAGGTAATGTGCAAAGCCGAAGATTCTATCTGATGGAGCAACACACACTCCCTCATACTTTCATTTGTTCTTTTGCAATTTATAGGACCCATAGTTTTGTGCTGACTGGTAGTCACTGAGCAATTAGGTAAGAACTCAGTAATTCCATCAAGTTTCCACAGAGACCTATTTTAGCTTGTTACATAACCTCGTCGTGACTTTCCTGCTCGCGGCAGCTTGAAAAACCCTGATGGCAGGGTTTTGTCTCTATTTACATTTATCTACATCCTACACTCTGTGACAACTTCCTGAACTTGGGAAACCTTTTTAGTCATTCCGACTATGATTAGCAAAGGCCCAGGGTCCCAGTTCCGTTCCTGTCACAGAGAGAGGTCACTTCAGACCAGAGACCATCTGGGAAACCTAGAAAGTCGTGGTAGAAAAAGTGCAGACCCCCAAGAAGCACTGAAATAAGACTCTAGACTCTGGAATCTTCTTGGTGTCGGGTAAATCCCTGCTCAACCCCACCCCCCCATACGAACCTGAAGCTCTCAGGGCATCTCATGCTCCCAGAAGCCTTCAGAGCTTTCTCTGGACTCAGAATGTAGCTCTGGGAACAAAAGTTGTCCTTAGGTGACTGAATAAACAGCACCCATGTGTCATCCCTTATCCCTGCCCTGCTGTAAAAGCAGGGTGGACAAGCCATCCTCTCTGTAAACTCTCTAGTGGCTCTCTGCGTGTGCATTTCTTTTTTCATGATCAGCGTGGATTTGATCAAATCTGAAAACCCTACATAATGTATGCCAAGCACATTCAGATTCATTTGCATGTAAATCATCACAGATGACGCTTTATAAAGATTTCTAAGATGCCTCTTAATAAGCATTTTCAAGCCTCTTTTATTTTTCTATAAACACTCTCTTTAATCTCAAGCTCTGGAAGGTTTGCATTTGGTTTGAAATGGCAAGCCCAGGAATTTTGAGCAGATTCTGACAGGTCTGAATTCTCCCAGTCCTACTTTTCATCCATCAGAGATTGACTCAGAATCTCTCGACCAGACGGATGAAGAGTCCCAGCTGTCAACTCCCATCTCCCACTGGTACTTTATACTCATTGGCTTTAAAAACAAGAGTGTTTTCATGTTTTAAATGCTCATTTACAAACTGTTTCTCATCTCTTGAGTCTCTGCAATGTTCCCTCTGAGGCCTCTATGCTCCCAGGGGAATTTCCCCTGGTTTAGGAATAAATAGGAAGGCGGGGGGTGGAAAGCACAACTCTCTTCTGATAAGCTGTCCCAGCTGACAAGCCCTTCCCCTCAGACCCAGCCACTGAGATCAATGAACATTTCACAGGCTTAACCAGTTATCTTCACAGGAAAACAAAACTGTTATGTATCCACACAAAGAAGTATGCAACATTAAAAATGCTTCCCACACATTTTAAGTAGGAAAGAAATGTGAGTTTCCTACTTTCTGCCATCCCCTAGAATACCCTTCTCCTCCCGTTCAATTGCTCTCTAAACCAGGCATTCATTTGGTTATTGTTTCCTTACAATTTTTCTAAAAAAAACATTTTTTTTCACTAACCCTATCTTAAGCAATTTCCTAGTTTGTCCTGTATACTTTTCTATGTACACAGATTTTTTGTAAACACAGACCAACAAATGCACAGTTTGGAAATTTGCTCTTTAGTGACATATATTTTAGTGCCTTGTGTGAATATCTAAATTCAAGCATATATGAAGCTCGAGTCAGTTTTTGTAGGATCACTGTTACATTGACCTCCGTGATATATATTCTGTCATGTGGTCCACAAATATTTATTGAATGAATAGATACAGCATTAAAATGTACCATTGTCTGATTATTAAGGCATATTTTAAATACCAACAAAAATATATTCTGTTCAGTTCTCTGAATTGGCTAAAACACAAATAATAATGATTATATCAGTAAAATAATAGTAATTTTAATAATTATTATGATTATAATGTAACTAATAATAGTCCATAAAGTTCTTTTCTTTTAATTTTTATTGAATTTGTTGGGGTGGCATTGGTTAATAAAATTATGTATGTTTCAGGTGTACAATTCTATAATACATCATCTGTATATTGTATTATCTGTTTACCACCCAAAGTAGTAAACACTTTCACCATTTATCCTCTTTACCGTCTTCTACCTCCCCCTACCCACCTCTCCCTCTGGTAAAAACCAGAGTGTTATCTGTGTCTACAGGTTTTTGTTTTTTCTTTGCTAAATCCCTTCACCTTTTCACCCAGGTCCCCAACTCTGACCTCCCCACTAAAAGCTGTCAGTCTGTTGTATCTATGAGCCTGTTTCTATTTTGTTTGCTAGTTTTTGTTCATTAGATTCCACATATAAGTGAAATCATATATTTGTCTTTTTCTGACTGGCTTATTTCATTTAGAACAGTACTCTCAGGTTGATCCATGTTGTTGCAAAAGGTAAGGTTTCCTTCTTTTTTATGGCTGAGTCATAATCCATTGTGTAAATTCCCTACAGTTTTTTATTTTTATCCACTCATGTACTGATGTACACAAAATCCTTACATATACAATCTATTTTCGTATACAACCTCATTTTTCTTCTTGAGATACTGGTTCAGTTTATTTGCAAGCTATCTTAGTCCCAATGTTAAAGGTATCCAGTCATCTTTTGTTACCATTTCCAATGTAATTCCTTTCAAACCTCTGATCTTGACACAGAGAAAACAGTTGATTTGGTTTATTAATTTACTACACTTTGTGGTGTGTGACAAAATACATATCAAATGTTTCCTCTTGCCTCAGCCCTATTTTTCTGGTGGGAATACAAGTCAAAATGCTGTAATAAAGGATGGAGCAGACCAGTTAGAAGCTATTTCCCTCCCTTGTAAGAGTAAGAGTCCAGAGCTACAGGCTTCCCTTTCTTTCTCCGCAGGGTAAGTCCAGGCTGCTGGCTCTGGTCTGCCGTCCTCAAAGCGTGGCTTCCGTCTCAGCTCCAGGCAGCTGCTCAGCTGCTGGCATTTCCCAGACAGGAGGAAGAGGCAAAGAAAGAGGGGGAAATGTATGCAGGATAGTTTTCAAGGGCAATTCCATAAAAGGTCGTTTCTTGTCACACCCACTGCAAGAACTTAGTCACTGAGTCACACTTCACCTGCAAGAGGTTGGGGCATATAGTGTCTCTCAGACTTGCCACATGCCCTGCTGAAACCCGGAGATAGACTGATAGGAAGGTTCTAGTACTAGAATGAAGGAACAAATGGACACACAAAGACAATTAGCACTGTTTGCCACAATTTGGCCAAACTATATCTGTATACTGGGTATGTGTGTCTTTTATCTGGGTATCAGGATAGGTAGAGGAGGATCTCAAAAAGAAGTTGTCCTGAGAGGAAGACAAAGGCAAAACTTCATCTCATAGCATTTCTTCCATTGTTAGACTTCACTCACATGTGGGATATGAAACAAAAATTAATAGGCACAGACAACAGCCTAGTAGTTACAAGAGGGAAGGGGTAGCAATGGATAAAGGGGGCCAAATATATGATGACAGAAAATAATTTGACTTTGGGTGATGGGAACATGATGCAAAATACAGAGTATGTATCATAGATATATATATATTTGAAACCTATACAATCCTTTAATCAATGTCACCCCAATAAATTTAATTAAAAAAAGAAAACATGCAGTTGGCCATTGGCACATCTGTTCAATCTCAGCCTCTGTGGACATAGATCTGAGTCTTCAGCAAAGAGAAAGGTAACATTCTTCAACAAGAAACATTTTTCACCCAAAGTCTGTAAGACCTGACGGGGCGAAAAGCAGTGCAGAATCTGCTGAGTGCAACCTTGCAGGGTTTCTGGACGAGGCAGTTCCAGTGGTAACGCTCACCTGAGCACTGCTAGAGCAGCGTAGGTGGCCTCAGGATAGCATTGTTGGGTTGGAGCTGGCATTAGCTGGCATGGGGACTGGAGGTCAGTAGAGGACAGCAGCAGGAGATAATGGAAAGCATCACTGGCAGTGACAAGTCACTGTAAGCTCAGCCCCAATTCCCAAAACCATTGTATTGGAAGGTGGTTAATTAGGAGGACCTCTTAGGAAAGAAAGTTGACCCTCAGCTCTGGATACAAAGTTAGTGTGATGCCATTGGAAGAGCCCATGTTATTTTTTTCCATGTAAAAACAGTAAAACACATTCCCTCTGTTGCCTTCCTCCTGCCAGAAATGTTGACATGTGGTATCATTTCAGTTTATCTTATGCCTAGGTGTTTAGTTCTAAAAATTCACTAGTCTACAGTGATTGAGTACAGAAAATTAAGTAGCATTTACTCAAATGATTATTTTCATTATTTATTGAACATATAAAATAATCCAAAGGGAAAATCCTCAAACACATTCATCAGCAGTTTTTCTATAAATTACAACTACAGCACTTAGAAACGTCCCTCTTCTAAGATTATTACAAAAACCAAACAGGGCAAAAGCCACTTATTCTCCTCATATAAAAGGCCCAGCAATTTCGCTCCCTCAATATACAGTAACTCTATCTTCAAAGTGACAAAAGATGCATCTTCATGTAAATGATTTGAACTGCATGTAGTATAGACTTCCCCATAACAGTCAAGTTAAAATTCATTCCATGTGTTCTGAAAACACAGTATTCTACCAGATGAGTTTGGGTGGACGGAGAACAGTTCAGCACAATGGATTTTCCATTGACTTGTTGTTGATGTTGGGTGTTCGATTGCTTTAAAGCATGACTAAAGAGTGTAAAAATGCTATAGGAATTCATGGCTCCAAAAGAATTCTCTGCTAGGCTGAATCCCCTGAGCTACATCTATTTGTATTTTCTAGACCCATTATTTTATTCCAAGCCTTTTGAGTATTTTGCGGATTGCCGTGATTGAGGAAAGTGGTCACTGCAAATGATAATTTTATATTTAAAAACCTTTCAGCAAAGAAGCTTTTTCTCTCTCATAAAGGTGCAGGATTCCTCAAAAATTTCAAGAGAAACAAAGTAAAGAAGAAAGGGTAATTTTCTGTAGGGCCATGAAATGTCTCAGGGATATATTAGTTGACTTTCATATTTTTATCTCTTTCCCTTAAAGCCAAAGAAAACTTCTAAATCTTGACAGTACACAGGGTGGGGGGCATGGGGGTATAAGTAAGTTTGGCAATGTGGAATCGATTCTTAGAAGTAATTGGCTTTAGTTCTGATTTAACTCTGAGGGAAAATGCTGCAGGAGAATCAAGTTTTATTGCCATTTTTTATTATTTTTATTTAGTATTGGCTTTACCCTTAAAGCGTTTAGCCTCTTTCGCTTGCCACGATCTTCCCCAGCAAGCAATTGAACACTGCTGATCACGTGGTCAGCCTCGGATAAGACAAAGTATTAGCTTAGATTTTCCGTTTCCTCTCCCTTCCACCGCCTGCTAAGACTGAGGTTCTCACATTATAATTTCAAGATTTCTTCCTCTTTCCCTTTTTTATGCTGGCAAAACCTGCTTTTCACTTGTATTAAAACTGTCAAAACTGCCCAAAGGGAAAAAGTATATGTTTTCCCTTTGGTACTGAAAAGAGTGAAGAAGCATATTTTGGCAGTTTGAGTGTAGGTGTGAAATTTTTCACGCAGCTCTACTAGGGAGGCACACAAGTCTGGCCCTGTTGGAGCATCTGATATTTCATGGATGGCAATTTCTCTAAAAGGTATGGCCTAGGGCTAAATTAAAAGATGGGGATTTAGACTAGAAATAATAGCATTCCACTGAAACAATTGTCATTTATGTGCAAGATGCTGTTGCATATTTAGAAAACAAATGGTACCCCTTTAAATTTTCCCCATGGCAAGTTTTATTGTAAAATAAAGATGTGGAGTTATACATCAAAAATGTATTTTGGCTTATAGGACCCATACCATAACAATGCAAAATATATTAGACTGTAAGTTATTGATTTTACATGAAAGCATATCAGGTCGTGAAATGCAGAACCCAATAAAACATCACCATAGCTGGGTAAGACATCTCTGGACACAACTCATTTTTACATTTAAGCCAATTATTGGCTTTGTTGTACTTTAAAAGGGATGGTATCTAGTCTTAGAAGTTTTTTAAAAATTAAATCAATTATATCAATTTCACATCCCATATTAAACAACAGTATTATATCGGTGTTATTACATTTCGATGTGACTACCATGTGAATACAAAGGTGAGCTCAATTCTCTGGACGTTTTTTTTTCTCAAAGATTAGGCTGCCCAAACATGAATATAAATATTGATTTTTTATTTTACATGCATTTTATAGGCTGGTCAGTTGCTGAAATTACTTCACAATTGGTTTAATAGCAATGGAAATGTATCTAAAGAAAGTGTTTACCACCCATCCTCTGACTCTGTTAGTTTTAGAATATTAGATGAATTAATCATATTCACAGAAAAGAGAATTATAATTTTTAAATCAAATAGGATTAATATAGCTAGTCCTTCACACTTAGCTATGAAGGATGTCTCAGTAAAACTGAGTCTTATTTTAGTGTTCTTTGTATATCTGTAAACCCATGATTCATACAAGAAGCACTTATTTCTATTCCTGTTAGAAGGTACCCAAGAAATGTTTTGGATTCACAATCACTTTTCAGTTCTTGCATATTTGAGGATGTTGAATCTTCTTAGATTTTATGTGTCCATAACTTTTATTTTTATTACATAATCAATTTTTGAAATATGGGGAACTTTCTCTAATGGAGGAATTCCCCTTAATATATCACTCAGTCTTTGATTTTTTTTAAGAAAAGACAATTATATTTTTGTAACCACTCATATTTTAAAAATGATTCTTATGAAAAAGTAAAATCCTTTTCCCCGTAATTTTCACTGAAATTGATTCCATCTCTGGAGCCATAGAGTATAAATCCACTCCTTATGATTATAAATTAGATACTTATGAATGCACATCATACTTTCTCTTGGTCTTCATATCTTTATTGTAAAGCCCTCAGTTTAAGACCCTTGGTTTCTTAAGTCTGTTGGTCTCCCGTTTGTAACCTCTGATCTGGGATCTTCATTAACTCTTTCCTGACCAGTTTGAATTTTATCTCAATCTCCATGTTTCCACCTTACTAACTTCTCTCCCTTACAAATTTCTCTGTTGTTAGGTTATGTTTCCATAAGGAATTTAAAATATTTCTTTTGATCAGGAAACAAGATAAAATTATGGCAAAGAATTTTGACCATTGCCTAAATCACAGTTTGGGTTTCCAGACACTGTGTGCATACACCCTCTCATCATTGTGTATCTCAGCATTCACCCCATGCAACCACCAAGCCTACAGCCGGAGAATCAGGCGTGGACTTTTCAAATGCTCCAAATAGCTGCGCATCACCACAGATTATGGCTGCTTGGATTTAGGGACCATTTTCTGGCCAGAGAAACATTCCAATGGGATAGATTAATCTATGTAAACCACATACCTCAGCTGAAATTGCTGTTCGACATTTTAAGTTGCCAGTTCTGTCTCCTTTCTGCACAAAAATGCACATTTCCTCCTATAATAAAGATATTTTATAATAGCAATAAGGCAACTCCAGGGTGTATGGTTATCATGAGATAATCATACCCTAGAGGGATTACAGACACTTGGCTGTGCCTCATAACACCCCATGTGTGTGTTTATCTCATGATAGCCACGCTCGCTTTTGTATCTTATTGCCTAATTATGCTCTTCTAATGTAAGATACTAATTTTTTGTCTGAAACACAATGTGTGAGGTTGCATTGTTAACAGTCACAGGAAGACATTGACAAAAAATACGGCTGTTACTCTATATTCACTGCCCATGAGAAAACTGATACGGAGTGATAGGTGAATATTCCAGTCCATTTCTAATGAGCTGCTTCTTAGAGGCCTGTTTTACTCATTAATGCCGTAGGATAAAATGCCCAGACACTTTTTTCTCTCTTTTCAAAACAAGATTTCTCAATTATAATTGAAAACTAGAGAATGAGCAGGAATTTCAAACCTGAAAAAATACAGACACTCACTTCATGAACTACCAAAATGTTAATGGTAGAGATTGCTTTTGATTTATTGAGTCATCTAATAAGAATATCTGTATGCAGCTTAGTCATACTTCTCTATACGCTCCAACAGTCAGCCTTGCAAGTTGTTTCGTACCTTACTGTAGTGTGATTCGTACAAACCCAACAATCTTATTTCACTAACTTTTATAAAATGAACTTATTGCCTACATAATTATCTCAATTCTACATAGTAATATTTATTATTTTTCTATCACATTGCTATAAAACAATTAAAGCCAATAGTGGTTACATGTACAGATTTCCTATGAATCTGATCTCAGAAATGAACACTTTCAAGTTTTATTTTCCAAAACGTTATTTGAAGATCTGTGAGTATATTTGAGACTCTGAAAAGGATATTAAGGACTCTCTTATATTTCATTACTTCAGTTAAATTATTCCAAGTAAAAAGGAAATCTAGCATTTGGGGACTTCTACAAAAGGGTAAGGATATATTCTTAAAAGTTAATTTTATATATATTTGTGTGTGCCTGCGTGTGTGTGTATTTACATACCACCTGTGTTTTCCATAAACGCTCCTTCAGAGCTTGTTTCCACAGACCATGGCCATTACTCTCAAGGCCGCTCCTTATATTTTCTTAACCTTACAAACTTGATTTCCTCTTCCTGGTTTCTGACTTCATAAATATCACTGGGTCAGAACTGCTTCAATTCAATAAACCTGTTCTTTCTGAACTGTCTGGTTATAGGCTGCAAGACAAGCTATTGCTCTGTCCCTGGGGTCCTGTTCCAAGGGTACATTTTTGAACTTTGATTTTAGGGCTGGATTATCCATCTGCATTTACTAGCAAAGACTGCACTAAATCTCAATCCATAAATGACAGGTAGATATAGCAACAATTATTAGTGACTTGAGGGCAGCATTAGATTTTTTGTAAGGACCAAAGGGTACAAAAAAAAAGATACTTTAGAAGTTGCTACTCCATTAACAAAGGAAAAATGCAATGTATACTCAACTGTTCATCATTCACTGGCTGGCAATTATGGGAAATACGATTTTAATGTTTTTAGACATAGGAATATTTTCTTAGAAATGAAAAACACTTTCGAGCTCATCTCTTCTGTTCGCCTCTCTATACAGCCAAAAATTTGATAACACCATCTATTCTATTTACTTGTCTTTCACTAAGAACTGGAAAGGAAGATCTTTTAAATCAATATACATAATTACCTACACCAGAGATGGTGTGAGCCTGAAATTAAGTGAACTTAGCTAAAGCAGACCTTTTCAAATTAGCACTGGCTGAGATTCTCGCCTCCCTTAACATATGGTTGGGGAAACAGAAAGAGACGAGTAGCCTGAATAGATGAAAATATTGACCAGCATTTCAAATTTCTGAATACCCTGCATTTTCATTTGACTTTGTGAATAAATTTCCAAGAGGTATTTGGAGAAGTTTCTTCAAGTTTGCTAGATACCAAGCGGCTATTGTGAAGGGCCTCACTAAAGGAAAACAACTAGATCTTGGATAAACTACCACAAATATGCTTCACTGTATTGCTGAAATCACATGAAGGAAGGGAAAGTATTTTAGAATGACTAAATGTATACATAAATGAAAAGTAACAGTGAGCTGAATGTAGAACAGGAGTTTCAGGATATAAGCAAATGGGAATGTAAATGCTGCCCTTGGGATAAGTCCTAAAACTAGTCCAGGGATAAGGAAACTGTGCCTTAGGCCTATGCTTTCTTATGGCAATTCGATTTAGTAAAATATTAATAACAAAAAGATACATTTAAAAGCATGCATTAGAAACTAAAAAATATAGTACAAAATTACTTATGGTATAAAGAAGAAAACAGAATAGAATTTGGAGAAAAAACAGGATTGAATGTAATTGAAATACCAAACAAAATATCTAGAATACATCAAAAGTGATCATTTGAAGGACATTTATACTCCTAAAATTATTATATTAAAAAGAATTGCTGAAATAAATAACCTAAAATGTCATATAAGAAATTAGATAAAGAACAATAAACTTAAACATGGTGGCTAGACCTTAAATAATAGAACAGAAACAATAATAAAATTTCAAAATTAATAAAAAAGAAAGCCAAAATTCAAAGAAGTGGTTCTTTGAAGAGAACCTCGAGTAAAACCGATTTTGAAAAAGAAAGGAAAAGGATGATGATGTATAAATAGTATTAGGAAAAAACCTGGCAAATATTTGTATACAGGTTAGAATTAAATGCAACTAAGAGCTGTGAATCTCTTAATAATGATAAATTTAAAAATTAGAAAAACAGTCACATTTCTAGAGAAATGTAACAGTACAAATGACTTGAAAAGATACTTAAAAACAGTATATTCTGTATTCATTAAAGTATTTGAGAAGCAGGACCAGATGGTTTACCAGAAAATTCTACCCATCATTCAAGGAACACACCATTTCAATCTTGTTTAAATCTTCCAGGGGATGTGAAAATAGGGGTTACTACAAGTCATACTCTCTGACTAGTATAACTCTGAAATCAAAATCAGGAAAGGGGTTTAAGGGTAGGAAAATTAAAGCCCATTTTATTCATAAATTTATATTAAAAATTTCTCAAAAACATAACAATGCAAGAAAGAAGGAACAAACACCTAATTACATTTATTATAGAAATTCAAGGGTGATTAAATGCTAATAAATATATGACTATAATCTACCATATAGACAGAGTAAAAGAGAAAACTCAATTTTCTAAACAGATAAAGAAAAACATTTGGTAAAATTCAATATTAATATATTTTTTATAAGAGAAACAGGCAGAAAATCTTTTCATAAACTAAACAAATAGCATGCTTAGAAGTGAAACATTAGAATCATAACTTTTAATGTCAGGATGACTATCCACTAATACCAGTTGTTGATAGCATTGTTTTAGAGTTCTTAACCCACAAAATAAAAACAGAAAAACATACTATTTAAGGTTTGGAAAGGAGGAAACAAAATTGTTGATAAACAGTTGATCATATGTTTCTGCATATAGACAACCACAAAGGATACACAGAAAAATTTTTGGAAGATTAGATCAAGTAGGAAAGGGCATTAGGTTAGACATAAGATCATTATTACCCATTATATTTGTACCAAACAGCAGAAAATAGAAGAAAACAATATTATAATATATAATAACAAAAATATGGCACCTAAAATTAAATAAAAATATATAAGACCTTTATTAAAAATACATACAGAGGTTAAAGAAAATCTCAATAAAACAAAGCACAATACCATATTTGATTTTAAAAAACTAAAAATCAATAAATAGTTTTAAAGTAATATTTTTCTTTTTTTATCAAAACCACAATGGCACTATTTAAAGGAAATTGACAAATTGTAAAAGTGTGTAGTTAAAAAAACAAAGCTAACAAAATCAAGTTACTCTTGAACAAAAGTCAACTGCTAGCTTACTCTACCAGATATCAAACATTGTTATAAAGCTGCAGTAATTAGGACAGTACAGTATTTGTGCAGGAATAGAGAGATAAATGGAAGAGAAAAGAACCATAAACAGATACATGAATTATTAACCTAATTATGACAATGATGTATATGTTACAGATCATGGGAAAATGAGATACTTTTGATTCAATGGTGCTGTGACAATTTTTAATTCATATAGACTTATCATTTTAGAGCTTTATACAATAAAACAAAAGGAAAAAACCTCCAAGTAGATTAGAATAAAATGTATAGGTCAAAACTTCAAAACTTTTAGACTACTACATTATTTTTTTCTTCATTATTGATGGTTCTTTTAATATTAATGAAACAGCATGAAAAAGTTGTTTTAAGAAAAAAACAAGAAAATGGGCCGCTGGGTACCAAGAAAATAGACTTGCCAGCATATAATGCCCCTCTGAGAGTTGCTAAAAAGGAGAGATATTTCTCATGATTTGATTTTGTTTCCCATCTTATCTGTAGGAATCCCAGGATTCGCATAGATTCATCCTGGCATATGCTATCTTATTTGCCGTTTTGATACTGAAAAAGGAATACTGCGTTGCCTAGCATAGTATTTACCCAGCATGTCCACAACTTCAGGTATGTATTTTTTTAATATTACTTAAGTATATCTGTATACAATATTATATTATTATGTTAGTTAGGTATACGATATAGTAATTTGACATTTTTATACCGTATGTGATCACCCCACTAATTCAAGTGATTTATGATCTGTTGGCATGAAAACTTATCACCGTACTATTAACTATATTCCCCTTCACTTTTTTATACCCATACCCCCACCCCCTCCCTTCTTGTAACCATTCATTTGGTCTCTGTTTCTATGAGTCTGTTTTTGTTTTCATTTTTGTTTTTTAGATTCCACATGTTAAGTGGAACCATGTAGTATTTGTCTTTTTCTCTCTTATTTTACTTATCATAATACCATCTAGGTCCAGCTCTGTTGAAACAAATGGCAAGATTTTATTACTTCTGTTGCTGCATAATATTCTATATATATGTATGCCTCTTTTTTATCCATTCATCTATTGACGGACTCCTAGGTTGCTTCCGTATCTTGTCTACTGTAAATAATGCTACAATTAACATGGGGTGCATATACTTTTTTTGAGTTAGTGTGTCATTGTCTTTGGATTAACACCTAGCAGGGAAATTGCCAGATCATACAGTAGCTATATTTTAACTTTTTAAAGAAAATGCCATTCTGTTTTCCCTAGTGGATGCAGCAATTTACATTCCCAAAACAGCATTCAAGGATTCCCTTTTCTCCATATTCTCACCGACACATTTAATTTGTTGACTTTTTGACAATAGATATTCTGACTGTTGTGCAATGGTATCTCCTGGTTTTGATTTCCATTTCCCTGATGATTAGTAATTTTGAGCATCTTTTCATAACTCTGTTGGCCACCTGCATGCCTTCTTTGGAGAAGTGTCTTTCACATCCTCTGCCCACTTTTATGATCCAATTGCTTATTTTTTTGTTACTGAGTTTTGTAGGGATTACTTGCGTATTTTGTATATCAACACCTTATTTGATATACATTTACAAATATAGTCTCCTATTCAGTAGGTTATTATTTGGTATCATTAATGTTTTCCTGCACTGTGAAAAACTTTTCAGTTTAATGAAGACCCATTTGTTTATTTTTGTTTTTGTTTCCCTTGCTTGAGAAGATGTATCCAAAAAGATAATACTCAGACTGAAGTCAAATAGTTTACTACCTATCTTCTGTTCTTGGAGTTTTATGGTTTCAGGCCACGCATTTTTGTCTTTAACCCATTTTGAGTTTGTTTTGTTTTTTTATAATATGGTATAGCAGAATGTTCCAGTTACATTTTTTGTATGTACCTGTTCAGTTATCACAGCATCACTTGTTGAGGAGGCTGTTGTTACTCCGTGGTGAATTCTTGCCTCCTTTGTGATAGGTTAGTTGACCATATAAGCAAGGGTTTATTTCTGGGCTCTCTGTTCTGTCCCATTCATCTGTGTGTCTGTTTTTGTGCCAGTACTATATGTTTTTATTCTTATAGCTTTGTATAGTTTGAAATCAGGGATCATGATACCTTCAGCCTTGTTCTTTTTTCTCAAGGTAGCTTTGGCTTTTTATGACGTTTTGTGGTTCCATGAAAATTTCAGGATTATTTGTTCCAGTTTTGAGGAGAATATCACTGGTATTTTTATAGGAATTGCATTGAATCTGTATATTGCTTTGGGTAGTATGGTCATTTTAATGTTATTAATCCTTCCAATCCATGAGCACAGTATATCCTTCCATTTATTTGTGTTCTCTTTAATTTTGTTCGGTATTTTATAGCTTTCAGAATACATATCTTTCACTTCCTTGGTTAAATTTTTCCTAGGTATTTTATTCTTTTGGATGCAATTGTAAATGGGTTTTTTCTTAATTTCTCCTGATTGTTTGTTGTTTGTGTGTAGTAACATGACAGACTTTTGCACATTAAGTTTCCATCCAGATACTTTACTGAATTTTAAAATTCTATTAATTTTTGTCAGATTCTTTAGAGTTTCCTATATTATATAATTTCATCTTTAAATAGATTTACTTCTTTTTTTCTAATTTGGATGCCTTTTATTTCTTTTTCTTGTCTGATGACTGCAGCTCGGACTTCCAATATTGTATAGCATATACTGTTTCTAATCTTAGAGAAAGAGCTTTCAGCTTTTTATCATTGAGTATGATGTTAGCTGTGGGCTTGTCGTAATAGCCTTTATCAAGTTGAGGTAAGTTTCTTCTATACCCACTTTGTTGAGATTTTTTAATCATAAATGGCTTTTGAACTTTGTGCATCCCTGATAAAAATCCCACTTGATCATGGTATATAATCTTTTTAATGTACAGTTGAATTTGATTCACTAACATTTTGTTGAGAATTTTGGCATTGTTGTTAATCAGTGATATTGGCCTATAATTCCCTTTTTTGTAGTGTCTTTGTCTGATTTGGTATCAGGGTAATACCAAATCCTGATTATTTGTTGTAGTTACAGTTAAATTTGCTATTGTCTTTTAACTTTCAAATTAGCTTTTTAAGTGATTGATTGACTGTGACTATTGTGTATTTGCCCTTACCAAAATTTTTTCCCTCTGTATTTTCTTATTTCTGGTTATGAGGTTTTCTTTTCAGCATAAAGAATCTTTAAGATTTCTTGAAAGGTAAGTTTAGTAGTGGCGAACTCCTTTAGTTTTTGCTTGTCTGAAAAACTCTCTCTCTTTCAATTCTGAATGATAACCTTGCCAGATAATGCATTCTAAGTTTTAGATTCCGCCGCTCCCTTCTAGCCCATAAATTTACTTCTGGGAAATTAATTAACTGATAGACTTATGAGGTTTTCCTTTGTATATCTCTTATTTTTTTAACTCTTGCTGTCTTTAAGACTATTTCTTTATCCTTAACTTTTGCCATTTTAATTACAGTATGTCTTCATGCGGACCTCTTTGGGTTCATCTTATTATCTGTACTTTGTGGACCTTGCTGTCTATTTCCTTCCCCCAGCTGGGAAAGTTTTGGATGTTATTTCTTCAAATATTCTTTCTACCCTTTTCTCTTGCTTTTCCTTCTGAAATCCCTATAATGCAAATATTGGAGCACTTGATGCCATCCCAGAGATCTCTTCTACTATCCTCGTTTTAAAAAAAAGGTTTTTTTTGTATTATTGTTCTGATTGGGTAATTTCCACTATTGTCTTCCATGTCACTACCTGCTCTTCTATATTAATAAATCTGCTGTTGATTCCTTCTGATATATTGTACATTTCAGTTATTCATTTTGGATTGGTTCTTTATTACATTTTCTATCTCTTTGCTGAAGTGTTCTCTATTATACTCTCAAGTTTGTTGGGCATCCTTATGACTGTTTCTTTGAATTCTTTATTAGGAAAATTATCTATCTCTGATTTATCAGGGTTTTTCTCTGGAGTTTTTTCTGTTTCTTCATTTGGGGCATATTCTTATATCTCCCCATTTTATTTGCTGTTCTATGTTTTTTCCTGTGAGATGGATAGAATAACTACCTCTTCCCGACTTGAAAGAGTGGTCTTTGTGTACACGATGCATTGAATAGTTTTAGCATGTGAGTTATAGTCAGGGTGGGCATGTGTGGTACCTCGTGCGTCTCCTCACATGAAGGAATGGGTCGGGGTGGGGCAGCCTGGTGTATGTATGCATTCCTGGGCTGCCTGATGTAGAAGGAGCTTCTACTAGGTGTGCCCTGTTGCTTTCACACCCTGTGACCAGAGCCAGGTCTGGGTGGGGCAGGTCTGCCTGTGTGCACCACCACACTTTGCTAGTCCCGCTGCCTCTCTGGGCAGTGCAGCTACTCATACCCTTAGCCACTCCCTTCACTCCATAGGGGCAGCCTTGCAGGTGTGCATGCACTGTTGCTTTAGTTGTGCACAGTCAGGGCACGGGCTAGATAGGGTCACTCTGCATGCCTAAGTCTCAATGCCCTACTAGTTCTGCCCTTTCTCATGGTCCACCGACCTTCTTTATGCAGTTCCTCTTTCTTGCTTGTTGTTCATAAGCTGTTACATTGGCTCACAGTTGTCTCTCAAGAAGATTTCCTCTAAATATTCGTGCCTATTCAATGCTTTCTTGTGAAGCTGAGCACAAGCTCAGCTTCAATCTCCACTGCCATCTTGGACCTGCCTTTATATATTTTGAAACCTAGAAAGGTTTTCTTTAACAAGACATACACAAATCCTAACTAAGAAGGGTAAGTTTTGATAAATACAATTACTATATAACTTTAAAATGTGTTTCTTAAAATATCAAAAATGAAAAGAAACTACAAACTGGGAGGATATATTAATATCAGAATATCAATACTATAAATTAATAAAATAACCTAATAGAAAAATGATGCTAAAAGTCAGCAAAGTGAGGAAGTTCACATGGAGGGAGATCAGTATTATGGGGGAAATGATGTTTGGGGGCCAGTTAGGTTTTAAGGTCATGGCAGAAGTTGTGAGTCAGTCTGACCAATAGATCACAAACTGGTGCAAGGGTGAAGGATGTGGGAGGAAACATTTCATTAGCCTGGTGTCCTAGGGAAGGGGTTCAGAGAGCTGAACACACATTGAACTAGTCTTCTTGCTTCAGTCCCCTCCAGCCTCCTGGCTTAGACTTGCTGTTACCCCACCCAACCCCCTACCCTTCTAACCCCATTCTGCAGCATGAATTAACTTGCTTCTCATTGGTTTTCTCCAAATCCCTTGGAGATAATGAAGTCGACTTTTATTTTTGCTTCATTACAAAATGTACAACTTTCTCAACTGCTGTCTTTATTGTTCCTATTATCTTCGTTTTTGTGGGCTTGCCTTTTTTTATTCTTTGTTGTTGATTTGGTGAGGGATAAAGATTAAATTCATATATCAAATAGGCCATGATTTATTTGAAATTCCCTACTTGAAAACTTATGTCTAAAATATCACCATCCCCCACCAAATGAGGTCTCTGGCTGTGTGTTACTGTAGAAAACTGTATCCTTCAGGTATGAATTCTAGCTAAGCACTTACTAGCTACATTAGGCCGGATAAGTTAAGCTCTCTTAGCTGACATATTCTTATCAACAAAATGGGGCTTTTATACACCCAACAAATGTATTTTTAAAATAAAATAATGTAAGTAAAATTCCTGGGTTAATGCCATATGTGTGTGTCACCTTGCCATTTTCCACCTGGTAGATTAATTGTTAATACCCACAGTGGAACCTCAACTGTGATCCAACTGTGTGTTCCTCCTGACTTTCCTGCCTGCTCTCATTGAGAGGATGAATGTCCTCTCCAAAAGGGCAGCATAGAGAGGGTTTCAATTTTGGTTGAAACGTCGGCCCGAGTGATCGTTCAGGTATTTTCCTCTTGGGATTCTGCTTCTACCTTTCTTTTTTAATTTTTCTTTACTTTGTGGGTTATCAGCAGTAGCATTTTGCCAAACAGAAAAGCTTTTGTCAAATGAAACCGATCACTGGCCTGTTCTCCTTGGATCTCTTTTGAGGACTGCCACAAAATATTTTCCAGAATTTGGATCGCGGCCTGGATACTCAATAGTTTGGGGATCTGATCTCTGCCTCGTCGACACTATGCTAAAGGTTACATTCTCAATCCCAGTTCTCCCGTTTAGTTTCTTTATAAGGGGAAAGAAGGGGAGTGCTTTGCCAAGAAGGTTTGGTCCAGCCATGAATAAATATGAAATCTAGGAAGGAGGCTGGGTTTATAGTGAGAAAATAATGCTGGCATCAATCCACTTAGAATCTTAGAATTGCATAGTGTTCCCACCCCCACCCACAATGTGGATTGGTTTAACACTCATTGTTGGTGTTATTTGGCCATTCCCTTCAAATGCTAATGACCAGCTAGTTTAACACCCTTTATTGGTGTCATTCGGACAGTCCCTTCAAATGTGAATGAATAGCTTGCTTTGTTTCCATAGACAGGGGAGCCAAATAACTTCAGGGCCTAGAAGCAAATTATTTCTCTAGTATAGACCCACCCTGAATGATGAATTGGGCTCTATGGTGGCTGTTTCACTGAGGACTGGGATTTTCCTACCCATCGCAAACCAAGCCAAAAAGGAGCTAAACCATTTTCTCCTCATTATCACCTCATTAAGCTCCCCAAGCCAGTACAGGACTGGGGTGGATGCCTGCTACAGGTAGCTTAATGAGTTTCTTATTTATAGGCCCCTATGCTGTTATGCAAAAGCTTGCTATTCCCAGGCCTGGAATATGGCATTTTCTAAAGGGAGTTGAGAAATGCAATTATCAAGCACCTTAGTATGAGCCTCACATCGCTTCTTGGCCACTTGATTGAAAAAATAAATACTTTTGTTAGATTTGTAGAACTTGATATTGTGCCATGGTGTGTACCCTACTATCCTTGTTTTCTTTTGCTAACAACCCAGAACAGATGCTGCCCCAGATGTGGAAGGTGTAGATGTAGATGTTTGCCAGCTTTAGGATAATGCCGAGCTCAAAACTATGTACCAGTTAACAGATGCCTCAGTTCGATTTAGAAGGGACAAATTGTGTCCCACCTGAAAAGTTTATTTTTTTCTTGCTTTAAATGTGGCTTGGAGATCATTTAATTGAGAAGTGAAAAGCAGTCCCATTTTTAGTTTCCATATAAGGATATTACAAGTTGTTGTAATTCATATGTAAATATATAAGACTACAAAAAGTGCTCCATATTTTGTGTTTTCAAAAAACACAATGATTCAAGTACTGAATATTTATAAAGCAATGACTATGTGTCTGGTATCAAGTAAGATACTGACAAGGAGTACAAAGTTAAACACACAAGAAATTTATCATCTAAAGGAGTGCTAGCGTTATAACGTAGGTGTACATAGAGAGATACATGTGTATATTTCTCCACAAAGACATTGTTTATAGTGAAGGAAGTAGAGAATAATTTTAGAACAAAATAAAACTTGGTCAGTAGAGAACAGGCCAAATCACGGGCACAATACCTGTTGTTAAATAAAAACAAGTGATTAGTGACTGACAATGTCAGAGCAAAATCCACATAAAATGGACCTGATTAAAAGGGGGATAACTTGACTGTATTTATGCTATTATAAATAATTAGTTAAGCAGACACAATAGTTCACATAATTTGAATCCTTATGCTGGATGATATGGAATACACAGAAATATATGTTATAAACCCTAGCCTCATCTTGTTGATCAGTGAAGGGAGGGTAAGATAGGTTCATAAAAACATAATACTGTATGGAAAATAACTAGGGAAGATTAAACATGATGAAGAAGTGCCAAGATGAATTCTTTCAATTTAAAGAATAAAAGAAAGCACAATGGATGAGTTAAATTTTGAATTCAGACTTAACAGGATGAGCAGGTTTCAAAACAGTAGTTTTCCAGTATTTCTATGTGAGACAGACTTAGCAGCAATATAATATTGTCAGCAGCTTCAAAGACAGAGACTTGTATTGAAGTTATATTGTCAGTATAGGTTCCCTGTTTTCACTTGGCTTTTATGTATCTGAGGTGGCCAACTGGCCAACAGACACCAAAAAGGAAGCAGTTAAATTTAAAAAAGAAGGAAGTCATATCAAGTATCTTTTCCAACCACAGTGGTATAAAACTAGAAGTTAACTATAAGATGAAAAGAGAAAAATATGCAAATATGTAGAGATTAAGCAAGATTATGCTGAAAAATCAAAATAAATACCTTGAGATAAATGAAAATGGCAATACAACATACTAAAACTTATGTGACAGAGCAAAAGCAGTTCTAAGAGAGAAGTTTAGAGCAATAAATACTTATAACAAAAAGAAAAGAAAAACCTCAAAACTCACTCCACGCTGCGAGGAAGTAGGAAAAAGAAAGAGCAAATGAGCTCAAAGTTAGAAGAAAGGAAATAAAGATGGAAATAAGTAAAAAAGAGACTAAAAAAATAGAAAAGATAGATGAAAGTAAAAACTGGTTATCTGAAAAGAAAGTTGAAAAACCTTTAGGTAGACTCACTAAGAAAAAAGAGCAAGGACTCAAATGTATAAAAAGAGAAATGAAAGAGGAGACATTACAGGTCATACCACAGAAATACAAAGGATCATAAGAGGCTGCTGTGAGAATTATATGGCAACAAATAGGACAACCTAGAAGAAATGAAAAAAATCTAGAAACATACAACCTGTCAACTCTGAATAATAAATAAAAAACCCGAACAGAAATCTTGAACATTTCTCTCAGCAGTATTTTTCTCACACAGCTCCTTGGGCAAAGGAAACAAACAAACAAACAAACAAACAAAAAGGGATTACATCAACTAAAAAGTTTTGCACAGTAAGGGAAACCATTAACAAAAGACAGTGTACTGAATGGGGGAAGATATTTGCCAATGATACATCTTATAAGGGGTTAATAACCAAAATTTAAAAAGAATTCAGACAATTCAACATCAGAAAAACAACCAAATTAAAAAGTAGGCAGAAGACCTGAATAGACACCCCTCCAAAGAAGACATAAAGGTCGCCAATAGACATAAGCAAAGTTTCTCAAAATCCCTAATCATCAGAGAAATGCAAATCAAAACCATCCCAGCACCTGTCGGATTGGCTATCATCAATTCAAAAACAAACAGCAAGTGTTAGCAAGGATGTGGAGAAAAGGAAACCTAGTGCACTGCTGGTGGGAGTGCAGACTGGCATAGTCACTGTAGAAAACAGTATGGAGGTTCCATAAAAAATTAAAAATTGAATTGCCTTATGACCCAGCAATTCTACTTTTTGTAATATGTCTGAAGAAAATCAAAACACTAATTTGAAAGAATATATGTACCCCCATGTTTTTTGCAGCATTATTTATAACAACCAAGATATGAAAGCAACCCAAATGCCCATCAGTAGATGAGTGGATAATAAAGCTATGCAACATAGATGCAATAGATTACTACTCTGCTATAAACAAAGAATAAAATACTACCTTTTGCAACAGCATGAATGGAACTAGAGGGTATTGCGCTAAGTGAAATAAGTCAGACAAAGACAAATACCATATGCTTTCTCATACTTGTGGAATATTAAGCACAAAATAAACAAGAGAAATAGACTGATAGATACAGAGGATGGAAGTCGGGGGCTGGGTGAAAAAGGTAAAGACATTAAGAAGTACAAATTGTTAATAACAGAACAGTCACAGAAATGTAAAGTACAGCACAAGGAATATAGTTAATAATATTGTAATAACTATGCATGAGGCCAGGTGGTTACTTGAAATATCAGGTGGACCACTTTTTAAGTCATGATTGTCCAACCACTGTGCTATTATATATCTAAAACTAATCCATAGTAATATTGAATGTAAACTGTGATTGAAAAAAGTTAAAGCAATTCTGGTAAAGTCTTTTTAAAAATCTGAACAGACCAATTAGTAAGGAAATTGAATTAGTAATAAAAAAAAAACCCAACAAACAAAAGTCCAGGATGAGATGGATTAACTGTTAAATTCCATCAAAGGTTGAAAGAAGAATTATTACCAATCCTCCTCAAATTCTTCCAAAAACAGAAAAGGACAAACTACTACATAACTTAATTTATAAGACCAGCATTCCCAAATTCAGAAAACAAATCCAAAAAGGGATAACACAAAAATAAAAAATTACAGGCCAATATCCCTAATGAATACAGGTGCAAATCTTCAAAAAAATATTAGCAAACCAAATTTAACAATGCATTAAAAATATTAAATACCAACATATGACATGATATTATATTAAAGAACCCTAAAGAGTCTACCAAAAGAACTGATAAATGAATTCAGTAAAGTGGTAGAAAACAAAATTAATATTCAGAAATTAGTTGCATTTTTATACAGAAATTCTCAGAAATTAACAATCTCATTTACAATTCCATTGAAAAATAAAACACCTAGGAATAAATTTAACCAAGGATATAAAAGACCTATTCTTGGAAAAATATGAGACATTGAAGAAGGAAATCAAAGAATACTCAAAGAAATGGGAAGATATGTTGTGCTCATGGATTAGAAGAATTAATATTGTTAAAATGTTCATACTATCCAAAGCAATATTCAGATTCAATGCAATACCTATCAAAATATCAATTGCATTTTTTTACAGAACTAGAACAAATAATCCTAAAATTTATATGGAACCATGAAAGACTCCAAATAGCTAAAGCAATTTTGAGAAAGAAAAACAATATTGGAGATATCATAATATCAAGTTTACAGTAATCAAAACAACATGGTACTGACATTAAAACAGACACATGGATCAACTGAACAGAATACACAGCCCAGAAATAAACCCACGCAATGCACACCTATATGATCAATTAATCTATAAAGAAGGAAGCAAGTATATACAATGGGGTGAAGACACTCTATTTAATAAATGGCATTGGGAAAACTGGATGGGTACCTGCAAAAAATATGTAGCTGGACCACTTTCTTATACCATTTAAAAAATAATAAACTCAAAATGGATTAGATTTAAGGGTAAGATCTGAAACCACAAAATCCAGAGAAGAAAACATAGGCAGTGAACTCTCTGACGTTGCTCTTAGTAATATTTTTTGGCTATGTCTTCTAGGGCAAGGGAAATAGAAGAAGAAAAACAAATGGGACTACATCAAACTAAAAGGATTTCTGCACATTTGAGGAAAGCACCAACAAAATGAAAACAGAATCTACAAAATGGAAGAAGATACTTACCAATGATACATCTAATAAGGGGTTAATATCCAAAATATATTAGGAACTCACATAACAAAAAAAAAAATGCAATTTAAAAATGGACAGAGGTCATGAATAAACATTTCTCCAAAGAGGACTTACAGATGTCCAGTAGACATGTGAAAAGATGCTGAACACCACTAATCATCAACCTTGTACTTGTCAGAATGACTATCATGAAAAAAAAACAAACAAACACACACAACTGTGGTAAGGCTGTGGAGAAAAGGAAACCATCAGGCAGTGTTGGTAGGATTGCAAATTGGTGCAGCCACCTTGGAAAACAGTATGGAGGTTCCTCAAAAAATTAAAATGACACTACCATATGACCCATCAATCCCACTTGTGTATATCTGCCTGAAGAAATCCAAAACACTAATTGGAAAAGATATATCTTTTCATCTATCTTTTCAAAGGGATGCATATATGTTCATTGCACCATTATTTGCAATAGCCAAGATATGGAAGCAAACTAAGTGTCAAATCAATAGAAGATTAGGTAAAGAAGTGGTGCATATAAACAATGGAATACTACTCAGCCCTAAAAAAGAATGAAATCTTACCATTTTAGGCAACAGGGATGGACTTAGGGGGTATTAAGTTAAGTGGAATTAGTCAGAAAAAAGACAACATATAATTTCACTTAATGAACAAGCAAAACAAATTAACTCATAGATACAGAGAACAAATTGTTATTTGCCAGATGAGAGAGTGATTGGGAACTGGATGAAAAAGATGAAGGGAATAACAAGTATGAATCGGCAGCTACAAAATAGCCACGGGGATGTAAAGTACAGCAAAAGGAATATAGTCAATATTGTAATAACTATGTATGGCGTCTTATCCAGGAGACCACTTCATAAGACATAAATGTCTCACCACTCTGCTGTATACCTGAAACTAATAGAATATTGAATGTTAACTGTAGTCAAAATATTTTTAAAAACTCAGAAAAAAAAACATTTGACCCTGTCCGCTCTTCTACCTAAGAGATTCAGATGGAAAGACCTGCTCCATGAAGCGATTCTTAGCATATTTGCTTTAGGGTGGTAGACAGAAAGGTTCCAGGCAGGGGCCTTTTGACTAGATCCCCCTGGGTCCCATTGTTTCCAGGTTGTTTAGTGAAAATTTGCCTACCATGTGTGTTCCACTCTTCCTCAACTACCTGTAAACCGTCAATGTCCTTTGAAATCTTAGACCCTTGCCTCTCTTTCTTCTTGGTCCACAATGGCATATAAACCTCAATGGCCCCAATGCATTTCGGGCCTCATTTTCATATGGTAGCCCTGAAGATGTATTCATATAGTGAACGTTGTTCATTTTCTCCTGTTTTAAAAAAAAGATCACTTAATGCCATACCTATCGAGGTTCCAATGGTGTTTTTAACAGGAATAGAACAAACACTCCTAAAATGTGTAAGAACCACAAAAGAACTCAACTAGACAAAGCAATATTGAGAAATAAAAACAAAGCTGGAGGCATTATGCTCACTTATTTAAAACAGTATTACAAAGCTAAACTAATCAAAGCAGTATGATATTGGCATAAAAACAGACACATAGATTAATGGAGCTGAATAAAGAGCCCAGAAATAAACCCACACATTTATGGTAATAATTTATGACAAAAGAGCCAAGAATATACAATGGAGAAAGGATTGTCTTTTCAATAAATGGTTTTGGGAAAACTGGACAACCTCATCCAAAAGTATAAAACTGGATGACTACCTTATACCATACACAAAAATTAACTCAAAATGGATTGAACTTTAACATAAGATCAAAACCACAAAATTCCTAGACAAAAATGTAGGCTTTAAGCTCCCTGACATCAACCTTGCAGTGATATTTTTGGATTTGACACCAAGAACAAAGGCAACAAAAACAAAGATAAGTGGGACTACAACAATCTGAAAACTTCTCAGCAAAGGAAACCATCAGCCAAATAAAAGGATGACCTATTGAATGGGAGAATATATATTTGCAAATCATATCTGAAAAGGGGTTAATATAACAAATATGTAAAGAAACAACCTACTTGCAAAAACAATCAAATTTTAAAATGGGCAGACCTGAATAGACATTTTTTTCCCCTAAAGAAAAGACATACAGATGGCCAATAGATATATGAAAAGGTACTTAACATTACTAACCATCAGAGAAATGCAAATCCAAACCACAATGAGATACCACCTCATACCTGTTAGATGTTAAATGGCTATTATGAAAAACACAAAAATAAGTGTTGGTGAGGATGTGGAGAAAAGGGGAAACATGTACACTGTTACTGGGAATGTAAATTGGTGCAGCCACTGTGGAAAACAGTATGAAGGTTACTCAAAAAATTAAAAATAAAACTACCATATGATCTAGCTATTCCACTTCTGGGTGTTTATCCAAAAAAAAAAAAAAATGAAACTACTAACCAAAAAGATATATGCATCCCCTCCTCCAAGTTAATTGCAGCAATCTTTACAATAGCCAAGATTTGAAAGCAACATAAATGTCCATCCATGAATGAAAGGATATACACAAAGAAGTTGTAAATATACAGTGCAATGCAGGTTTGAACTTCATGAATCCATCTAAACTGAAATCCCTATTGTTCAATGGTCAACTGTACTTTGATCCAAGGTTGGAGACCAGCATCTGCGGAGGCCCAACTTTAGTCCTGCGCCGGTTTTTGACTCTGAGGTGGCAAGACCTCTAACCTCTGCATTGCTCAGGGGTCCACTGGGTGTGTGAAAGAATATACGAGTGTACACACACACACATGCACACACACACATACATGTAAACAATGGAATATTGTTCAGCCATAAAAAACAAAATCTTGTCTTTTGTGACACCATGAAGGAAACTTGAGGGAATTTTGCTAAACGAAGTGAGTCAGAAGGACAAATATGATACGATCTCACAAATATATGTAATCAAAAAAATAAACAAAAGAAAAGGTCTATAGATACACAAAAGATTGGAGGTTGCCAGAGGGAGGAGATAGAGATGGGTAAATGGGGTCAAAAGGTACAAACTCCCAGGTATAAAATGTCATAAAGATGTAATGTTCAGCATGATGACTACAGTTAATAGTGTATTTCATATTCGAAAGTTGCTAAGACAGTAAATTTTAAAAGCTATCACGAGAAAGCCCCAGCTGGTGTGACTCAGTGGATTGAGTGCTGGCCTGTTAACCAAAGGGTCACCAGTTCAATTCCCCATTGGGGCACATGCCCGGGTGGCGGGCTGGGTCCCTGCTGAGGGGCGTGTGAGAGGCAACCACACATTGATGTTTCTCTCCCTCTCTTTCTCCTTCCTTTCCGTTCTCTCTAAAAATAAATAAATACAATCTTTAAAAAAAAGTTATCACAGGGAAAATTTTGTAACTAGATACACTGACAAATGTTCACTAGACTTGTGATCATGTTACAGTATAAACATATATCAAATTATTCTTGTACAACGATCTAATGTTATGTGTCAATTATGCTCCAAGAAAAATACAGATAAAATTTTAAAACATTTTAACATTTTAAAAAACTATCAATGTAGAAGTCTATAACCAATTGGATTATCATTTAAAATATTGGCAAAAGAAGAATATTTTCAAGAAAAAAAATTTCCCTAGTTAATTTATACTATAAAATATACTAAGCAATATATTTCAAGTAGAAGAAAATTACCTCAGATAGTGATATGGAAATTCAGAAAGAAATGAAGTATTCCAGAGAAAACTAATATCTGAGTAAATGTATATATATATATACACACACACATATATACAGAATAAAAAGTAACAGTAATTTCTTATAGGAATTAGAGCACCTGAAGGATTACAATACAAAATAAAAGCACAAGTGGTAAGAGTGGGAAAAATGGAATTTCATTGCTGAAAAATGATAAAAGGTGTAATTTGTAGTAGGCTTTATTTGTGTAACATTACAGAGACTAAAACTATATAATTAGCAAGGGAATTACATTAAAATTATATAAATTTATATAAAAGAATAAGAAAAATATACTGATAGTATATTTAAATCCACAAATATCACAAATTGCATTTACTATAAACAGACTAAATATAATACTTGAAAAACATTCTGTGAGAGTATAAGTTAAAAATAACAATATGCTATTCACAAGCACCAAACTTGAAATATGAACACACAGAAAAGTTGAGAGTAGAAGGATGAAAAAAACTTTACCATTTTCTTTTTGAAAGCTAGTATAACTACACATTATAATATTAGTCTCAGTAGAATTTAAGACAAGATATAGTACAAGAAGAATATTTAATAATGATAGAACATCCTAGTTAATCTATGAGAAATATATCACAAGTCTAAATTTTACACAACTAATAATATAGCCTTAAAAAGCAAAAACTGGCAGACTGAAAGGAAAAATAAAGAAATCCAGGAGTATAGGTAATTTTAACTTCTCTCTCAGTAAATGATAGAACATGCAGGTAGGAATAAATAGATAAATAAAATATTTGAGCACCAAGTTTGAACAAATTGGATTGAATTGACATTCATAGAACCTACATCCAACAACTACAAAATGCACATTTTCAGCTGCACATAGAACACTTACTGAAATTTTTCTTAAACCAAGTCATAATCCAAATCTCAACAAATTTCAAAGTACCTATATCATAGAGCATACATTCTCTGACTACAGTTAATTAAACTCAGAATCAATTAACAAAATATTAATCAGAAAATACACCAAATATTTTTAAATTAAGCAATTTATAAAATGAAGAAACCCAAAAATTGTTTTTTTGGAAAGATGCACAGGCAAACATTGTACATGTTGCAGGCTCAGTGACAGGCCATCACACTAGACCAAATATTGCAATAAAGTGAGTTCCATGAATGTTTTGGTGTCTCAGTGCATATAAAATTTACTTATAGTCCTTTACATGCACAATAGCATTATGTCTGAAAAATAATGTATATACTTTAATTTAAAAATGTTTTATTACCAAAAATGCTAACCATTATCTGAGCCTATTGGAAAAATGGTGCCAGTAGACTTGCTATTTAATGCAGGGTTGCAACAAACCTTCAATTTATAAAAAATAATATCTTCAAAGGGCACTGGAGAAGAGCATAATAAAATATGTCTGTATAAAAGTAATAATCCTCTAGAATATATTTTAAAACAAAATACAACTATAACCTTAAAAGGTATGAAAAACAGGTCACTCCTATAGATGCTACAGACATTACAGAGATACTAAGGATATGATGAATAATTTCACATCAATAAATTTGAAAACCCAGATGAAAAGGTAGATATTGCAAAGTTAATAAGAGGATATGGTAGACAACTTAACATCAACAAATTTGAAAAATTAGATGAATTGAATAAACCTCTTGAAAAATATGTTAGCAAAATGGACACAGAGAAAATGGAAAACCATATGTTCTATATCTTTTAAAGAAACTGAATGTTTAATTTAAAACTTTCTACAAGGAAAATTTCTGATCTAAATAACTTAACAGGTAAATTCTTTCAAATATCTAAAAAAAAAAAAAAAAGTAGCAATCACATACAAACTTTTCCAAGGGTTACAAAAGAGAAAAACTTTTCAACTCATTTTATGAGAATAATATAACTATGCTACCAAAACCTGAAAAGTACATTAAAGAAATATTACAGGCCAATCTTTTTTTTTAAATGCAGGCTGAAATATCTTAAAGAAAATATTAGTAGACTCAAACCAGTTATCTATATAAAAAATGATAACAGATCAACATCAAGCTTATTCTAGAAATGCAAAGGTAGATTAACATTCAAAACAAATTACTATTTTCAGTCTCTAGAGGGCCATCTTAAAGTTACATGAGAATTTTTTACTGTGTTGATCACGCAGTGCCGCTAACCCCCATGTTGTTCAAGGATCAACTGTAATTAAATTTACCCTGTTAAGAGGTTAAAGGAAAAATTGTATTTCAATAGATCCAGAATGTACATGATCAAATTCAATACCTCTTTATGACTTACACACACACATACACAACCAGCTCAGCAAACTAAGGAATCTTGAGGAACATTTTAAATCTGATACAGGTCATTTATAATTTGAAACACACACACACACACACACACACACACACACACCCCTAGAACAAACATTCTTCTATTAAATGCTGTCCTAGAGATCATAATTAATGCAACAAGTCAAAAAATAGAAATTAAAATTCTTCTGGTCAAGATAGTCCACTAGGTAAAGACTATGATTACTATCTCCCATGATCACATCAAAACGACTACTAAATTATAGAACAACCAGAATTGAGAAACACCTGAAGACTAACTGAACACAAGTGCTATAACCAAGAATATAAAGAATAAACCATGATGAGACTGGTAGGGTGGGCAGAGATATTGAACAGACAGATCCCAGACCCATGATGGGGTGATTAAGAATCAGGAGAGATATCTTGGCTACAGAGGTTCCCCCCACAACCCAAGGAGCAAGGGGTCCATGCCCTACATGGGCTCCCCAGCTCAGGACACAGTGAGGGGAAAAAGAGTCCCCATAACATCTAGCTGTAAAAAATAGTGGGACATGAATCTTAGTGAGATGGAGGGCTTCTGGAGTCCCAGGTGTACCCCCTAAGGAACCCAAGCGTGGACTTACTCATTCACAAACTCACCCACTCAGGACCCCAGTGAAGGAGCAGCAGCTCAAAAAGTGCCAGAGATATACAGACAGAAACTGAATTGACTACTTTGAGGGCTGGGGCTGGAGGGGCAAAATTCAGGGCAGCTGTCTCTTGGGATTGGAAGTAATGGCAGGCAGATTGTTCCTTTGTTGAGTGTTTCTTCCACCCATCTGGTAAGTTCAAGAAGACATCAAATCTGAGACCTCCATGAACACGGCTAACGCTGTTCACCCTGCCCCGGTGATTTCCTGAAATCCCACCCCACCCAACTGGTACACCAGACCCAACCTGTTTCCAGTGGATTTTCCATGGAAGCAGCCTGCCTAAGCTTATGATGTTAGGAAATTTCCTAAAACCTCTCGAAGGCCCACAAACCCCAAACAAGCAGCACCTGGCATGGGAGCACCCTGTACCACATGTTAGGTGGCCCCAAGCCCATCACAAACAGCAACCATTCTCAACTTGCCTAGTAACTTCCATTAGGTGGCCCTAAGCCTCGCACATGCTGCCTTCAGTGTTGACTTGGAATATAGCTTCAGCTCAGGACCGGCAAGCCTAGAACAAGTGGCACCTGGCCTCAGCTCACATCATTGGGTCCACCAAAGGATCTCAAGCCCAGCAAGAGTGGCAGCCAGACTTGGTTCACACATAGCCTATACCAACACTTTCAGACCCAGCCTAGTGGCAACCAACTGCACATCACTTTGTAGCTCCCATCAGGAGACCCCAAGCGGGGCACAAAAAGGTGGTTTTCCTTGGCCTACATTGGAGCTCCTCTTAAAAGGGTCCAGAACTAACACACATGGTGGCTGACTTCAGACCGCCATAGTACCACCAAACTAGTTCTAAAAGCAATACACCTGAAAGGGTCAACTTGGCTGCTACCAGAGGCCCTCTGAAGCAACTCCTATTCTATGGGGTCAGCCCCTGCAAAATAGTTCCTCCACTGTAGTCACAGACAGCCCTCACAGCGAGTCAGCCTGAGGGTCATAGCCAGCCACTAATGTGCCAATTGCAATCAAGGCTCAGCTACAGTAGAAAAGCACATGCATTCTATACAAGGAGACCACTGGTGCACCCAGTTCAGGTGTACAGGGAGACTGTGCCACTGGGCTCCACAGGACACATGCTATGTAAGGCCATTCTACCAAGACTGGGAGACATAGTAAATCTACCTCACATGTAGAAAAAAACACTGGGTTGGGGGAGACAAAATGAGGAGATAAAGAAGTATGTCCAAAATGAAAGACCAGGACAATACTCCAGAAAAACAACCAAAACAAAATGGAGACAAGCAATCTACCAGATCCAGAGTTCAAAACACTGGTTATAAGGATGCTCAGTGAACTTAGGGAAAGAATAGATGAACTGAGTGACTACTTCAACAAAGAGATAGGAAACATAAAAATGGAGATACAAAAACATAAAAACAGTCAGAAATAAAGAACACAATAAGTGAAATGAAGAATATATTAGAATAAATAACATATTAGATGTGGTGAAGAATCAAATCAGTGATCTGAAGGAAAAGGTAGGAGAAAACACCTAACTGGAACTGCAAAAACAAAAACAAAAAAATTTAAATGAGGATACTATAAGGGGCATATGGGGCAACATCAAGTGAGTCAACATTTGCATCATAGGGTTACCAGAAGAGAGAGAACAAGAAATTGAAAACCTATTTAAATAAATAATAACTTAAAACTTCCCTAACCTGGTGGAGGAAATAGATCCTCAAGTCAAGAAAGGGCAGAGAGTCCCAAATAAGATGTCCCCAAAGAGATCCACACCAAGACACATCATAATTTAAAAGACCAAAGGGTAAAGACAAAGGGAATCTTAAAAGTAGAAAGAGAAAAGCAATTAGTTATGTACAAGAGAATCTCATAGACCAGGGGTGTCCAATCTTTTGGCATCTCTGCACCACACTGGAAGAGTTGTCTTGGGCCACATATTAAATACATTGCAACATGTAATCACGAAAAATTCTCAGTGTTTTAAGTAAATTTACAGTTTTTTATTGGGCCACATTCACAGCCATCCTGGGCTGCATGTGTCCCACAGGCTGCAGGTTGGATACCCCTGCTAGACTGTCAGTTGATTTATCAACAGGAACTGTGCAGGCCAGAAGGGACTGGCAAAACTATTCACCAAGATATATAAAACAAGGACCTACAACCAAAATTGCTCTGCCCAGCAAGGTTACCATTTAGAATCAAAGGAGATCCAAGATGGTGGCAGAGTAGCTGGCAGCTCTGTCCACTTGCTCCCAGAAACAAACAGGACTAGCAGTCAAAACACAGGTCAGAGAGTGAGTGAGAGCATCTGTGAGTAAGCTCGGAGATGGATTAGAACGCATGGAGTGCATGGCAGTGGGCAAGAGCCAGCCTTCCTGCAGACTGCCCGGGAACCAGCTGCCCAGCCCAGCCTGGCCTAGCCCGGACCTTCTAGCTGCACAGTCAGGGCAGTGGTGGGCCAACTCAGAAGCTGTGAGACACTAGAGCAGAGAGAAGGCCTGAGAGGCGCAGGCCCCAGAAATAGTGCTGCAGGAGCAGGCCTGCCCAAGGCTGAAGAGCTCTGGAGGGAAGGGGTTTTCCGCCACTGCCCTGTGTTATAATACAGCTGCAGAGCTCTTCCCAGCATCACCCAGGAAAGGTCCAGAGAGAAGCTTTATCTAAAACTGTCTGAGGCTCTAAAAGGCAGTGGCCAGCCCTGACCGTGAGAGGCTGTGTGATTTTTGAGGAGGAGGAGCATGTGGAGAACAGACCCCAGCACTGGCACTATAGCGTGGAGGCCACACAGAAACTCTTTTAAAAGGGGAGCTGAGGCATTACCTGACTTGGCAGGCACCCTGGGCCCGCAAACCTGTGTGCTGGCACGATGGCTTTCCTAACCAAAATCTCAGAGGGATAGAGTACACTGAAGACACAGTAGGAGCCAAGCCAGCACGGCTCGCAAGCAGGAGGCTGTCCAGATGGAGAGCTCAGACTAAACCTCCTGTGAGAGAGTGGCGGGCTTGGGACTGGAGCACAGGAGCTGAATGCCTGTTTGGGGCAGCCAGCTGATCAGACCCCCTTACAGACAGGCAAGCCCTACCCCTACCTGCAGATTACCGGCTCTGCAGATCGTCAAGTCCAGGCTCAGGAGTATCCTGCTGCATACATTTCTGCAGGGGAAAGAAGAAAAAGCTCTGCCAGACACTATGAGCTACACAGTTCCTCAGGCCCTGATCTACTAAACCCAGTAGAGCAAAAAGAATAGAGACAGGTGCAACAAGGTGCTCTCTTCTCTCCTGCATAGCTTAACATTCATTTCCTATCCTTCAAGATTGAGCCTAATATGTCACCAAGTTTTATATTACAGCTTATTTCAAATCCTGTATTTTGTTCTTCCATCCTCCTATTCCATTCTACCTTCTTCCTTACTCTTCTTAATTTTATTTTAAATTACATTTTCTTTTCTGCCACAACTTGTTTCTGTTTCACACTCTTAGTATTTTCCCTCCCTTCAGCCTCTCAGAACCATTTGTAATTGTCATCAGTCATCTCATATTCTTTTTCCCATTCTTAAAATATATTCTTTCTCCACCACTATCAATAATTGCTCATTGGTTGTGGATAAAGTGGTTGTGGTTGCATTTCTTCAATTTTATTTCTAGATAGTCACTATTTTTGTATTTCAAATCTTTAATTTTACCATTCCCCTCTCCTACTCTATTTCGTCTTTCTCCTGCCCTTTCTTTTCTTTT